>PVKN010027603.1:0-13483 GCA_004027915.1 Capromys pilorides | reverse complement strand
GTGCTACCTGTTTCCCAAATTGTGAGAATGGGAATGTTTTAGAGGGGACAGATAGGGACCAAAAGACTGTGTGTGCTGCAGCAGGCAAGAGATAAGTCGTAACAGTCCCTCAGGGACTGGAGGTTCATGCTGAGAGAGAGAGAGAGAGAGAGAGAGAGAGAGAGGATCCAGCTTTCAGGGGATGGTGAAGGTGTTTCACTGAGAGTCAGGGAAGGGGAAGAGGTGTGTTCTAGATGCTAGGGTTTAGATTCAGAGACACAATGTAGGCTTTGGATGAGATCAGGGAAGGAGAGAAGAATATTGAGAAAAGTGGGACACATACCAGAAATACAGTGGCAGGCAATTTGGTTAGGAGAGCTGAATGGGACAAGGGGAGCCATCAGAAAAGAGTGGGAGACAAATTGTTGGCCTAATTAACACCAAACTGAAGGAGTTTAAAAAGGCCTGGAGACTTGGCCATCAATAACCACAATAGAAGCTGAGGACAAGGAGACTGATTGGAGGAAAAAGGCAAGGTGAGGTGAATGTCCCCATGCCAACTACAGAAGACCTGGACTTGCCCTCCACCACAAGTGCTACCAATTGCTCGTGGTCTGAGGTGCTCTGGGGGCCTCCAGAGTTTCTCGGCAGTGTCAAGTCTTCCATTGCAAATCTGAGGAGGTCTGGGAGAGAGCCAGGTGGGGGCCCCTGGGAGCTGACTCAGGGGACAAGGCCAGCACTGTTCAATCCAACTTCCAGCAAGGGCCCCCAGGTGGAGCTCTCCGGTGAAGGAGTCCCAGGCATTCCTCAGCTCAAGGACCAGGCTGATGGCACTTAAAGAGTGACATTTGAGGAGTAATCCTAGGTGCAGGGACCCTGATAGCTGCCTTGGTGGATGGTCGGGACTTGGGTCCATCCTGTGGCTATGGATTTCTTATGGCAAAGGCACACTGTAAGAACTCATAAATGCAGTGTATGTGGCCAACTCTACCCCTGTTCTTGAAAACATGGAATGCCAAATTTGCTAGCTCCTGGTATGAGACTTGAGGACTTGCCTCTAGGATTTGTAACTTTTTCCAAAGATCTGGAGCAGATTGGGTAATAAAATGCATATTGCAAATCAGGTGGCCTTCTGGGCCCTCTGAATCCAAGGCTGTATAACATCTCAGGGCAGCAGCCAAATGGAGCGTGAGCCCAGCCAGGTTTTCATCCTTCGTCTGGGTGGTTTCCTTAAACCATAATAACCAACTTCCCCATGGGCTGCCTTGTGGAGCCCTCCACTGAGCACGTGACCATACAGCTATGGCAGCCCCGAGCAGGGAATCGCCTGTGCTCATCTACTAGATAAAGTCCCACTTTGGTTTGGCCCAGAGAACAGCTTCAGACCTCGCTTGAAGGCTGGGTTCAAGGTGCCTGTAGGTGTCCAGGGTGGCTGGGGCCAAGTCTAGGCATATCCCCATTCCTGGGGTGAGGGAGTAGAGGAAAGAAGGATAGTCAGGTCACCCCAGGTGGGATCCTACGACTAGGTAGGTTACATTTAGTATGGTCAATAAGAAAAGAACCTGGGCACTGACTAATCTGGGACAAACTGAATAGAGAAAAGGGACATGGACTTGAATGATTCCTCCTGCTCCTGCCACTTCCTGAAGTAGAAGTTGAGGAGTAGGGTGAGGAAGGGCATGACCGTGGTCCAGATTGAGAGTAGATGAGGTAAAACCTAAGAAGGGGGCTTCGACTCGGAGGGAAGCCCTGGGTGGCTTGGCAGGGCAGGTGCTAGATGACCAGGGGCTCTTCTAGGAGAAGAGATGCAGCTGTGACAGCTGCAGCAGAGATTTCCAGCAGAGAAGAGTGGGGCGCAGGATATTCTCCAGCTGGGGGTGCAAGAGGAGGCCAAGGGAAGGGGAGATCAACCAGGTCCCTTCTCAGGGAGGAGTTGACATGGAGGGGGTCAGAGTGGGGACAGATGGAAGGCAAAGGAGGAGAATGCGAGAGGGCATGCACAGAGAACACAGAGGAGGGCCTGCAGAGCATCAGGAGGGCCTGAGCTAAGCTATCTCAGAAGACTTCTTTAGCCTGTGGCAATAATTATCTAGAGCTCACAACATGGAGGCATCCAGCAGACCACGGACAGGTCAACAAGACCTGTTGTTTCACTGGTACTGTGACCAGGCTCTCTTGGCCTTCAGATTGGGAGAGAGATGGAAAGGTTTGAGATTTTGCAAAAGGCAGGCAAAGAGGATGAGGGATGAATGGAAGGTGGAAAGTTCCCCATTGGAGAACTGAGAGAGGCGTGGGCAGTGGGAGGATCTCTTAGTGAACATCTTCAACTGGGACCCTGAAGTTCTTGACACATTGTGTCAACTTGAGAAGTTTAGGAGTGTAATTAAGCAACTCAACAGCAAGCCAGGCTTCTTACCTCCTAAACATCTTCATTCTGGGCAAGAGAAGAACGTTGTGTGAGTTCTACATCCCACCCCAGGGTAGCCTGTTTATAGCATAAAGAAAGGAGAGAGGCATCTGCTGCCTCGCCTCCCACCTCCCCCCCACCCCACACACACACCCCGGCTCTTTACTGTTGCTCTCTGCCATGGAGCACTGTGCCTTGGAGCCAGCTGAGTACAGACTGAAAACTGCACAAACTCTAAGCTAAGTAAACCTCTGCTTCCTTAATTTTGGGTGTCAGGTATTTTGTAGCAGCAACAAGAGAAAGGTAACTGAGACAGACTCAAAGCCATAAAATGTGATTGGCAAAGGGCCAGATGGCAAAGAAAACCAGTGCTCCAAGGAATCCTTTCTGAGAACTGTGCTGGAGTTTTAAAAGCATGGAAAGCAAGGTGAGCCTGACTTCTCTGACTTTATGGGGATGGATGAAAGGCAGGCAAGGAAGCAAAAGAGGGACAGAGAGAAGAGGAGGCTTTTTCAATCAGAAACACCCAGCAGGATCTGGCAAACGTGGTCAGAGCTGTAGACGTCCTAGTCACTTGCATCATCATCTCTTTGTACAAATAATCACTGGACAAAGAATGACTGGGAAGAATGGATAAGAAACTTAGAAACCCCAGTTCTCTAACTTTGCCCCTACCTGTTGCATAGATGGCTAAGTTAGGTAGAAATATTCTAGGCAGTCAGACAGGGCTGGGACCCCCAGGGAGTGGGGACCAAAGTGGGAAACACATTAGAACTGTGTGTCAAAGACACATGAGTTGAGGAGCAGGCCTGAAGTTTACAACAAAGAGACCAGGCCTATGGGCTCCCCAAGGGATAAGATAAGTGATCACACCTGGTCCAGTGAAGTCTAGCTAGGCCCCCACCACCCCAGGAGCACACAAGACCTAAGAAGTTCTTTCGTCTTTCCACGCCTGCTCTCTGTGTAACCTGCTTCACTGTTGAATCAACATTACCCACGCAGCTGTTCTGCTAATCTTACTGGCTGATCACACTGTATCCCACATTGTACCCCCGTGAGTGTCACTCTTTAAAATCTGCCTGTAGAGCGGCGTGTCCAACTACACACTCAGGACCCATCCTGCCTCGCCAGCATTATCCTGTCGAGAAGTATCTTTCTACTCTTAACCTCCACTTTTCCAAGGACTCATTCTTCCATTTTTAGAGTATACGAACTCAGCATATCAGACATGAAACCAGTTAAGAGTTCTAGTGTTTTCCTTATATTACACTGGAGGTTCTACCATCAACCTTGTATCAAAAGTACCTGTAGTAGAGGCAGGGGTAGTGAGACGGATAAGAGTGATGTGGCTAATTATCTTTGTTCATGTAATATTTCCTATCTACCTTTGACTCAGGCATATTCCTGAGTATATCAATGGCTAAGCATGCCAGCTTATCATGTATTATAAAACAATAGCTTGCCAGTCTGCTCACCTCTTAAAAACTGAGTAATGATCACTTATCATGAGAAAACCTTCTTGGGGGACTAAATGTCCTAGACATTGAAAATTAAATTTCTGGACTTGGGAGGCTGAGGGCCAAGCTCTAGAATCTGTGGGTATAAAGCTAAGTGATTAGAGGTGGGAGGTGGACAGGGAGCCAGCCGGCAGCTGGCCTGCAGACTGATGTCCCAACCCTACCTATGGTTCTGTGAAAATGAAACGCTGCTTATAAATAGAAAGGAGATACAGACACAAATAGTGATAAGCATCCTAATGGACATCTACAAGTAAGTGATACAGCCTCTCTGCAGAGTGGAAGGCTCAGTCACTCCTGAGTACCTGCAGACCCCGTGCCGACGGTGGAATTTAAGATGCATCTAAAAGGATGTAACAATTTTCTGCAGGCAAAGATGGAGCGGCAATATTCCAGAGAGGGAACACGATAGCTCTTATAATTTCATTTGCAAAGGGTCCTATTACTCGCCTAGGACAAATGGCTGTTTGGTGAACAGCAGCCTACGATCCGGAGTCAACGGGAAATTCTGCATGTAAGAGCTCCCTGTGCTGTCATGCATGACTCCAATGGCTCCCTTTTGAGCACCTGCATCTTTCTTGATTTCTCCCCAAACATAACGCTATAGAGTGAAGGGCATAAGAGACGACCAGTGAGCTACAAATTCTACAACTCAGCTGATTCATTCAGGACATTTCAGTCACATCCCAGGAAGTACAATGTCAGGCAAGATTTTTAACTAGCAATAGAAGCAGATGTGAGTTCCTTTTTATTATAGTTAACCTTGTTAGATTTCAGACTGTAGCAGTTCAAGCATGACAAGATGAAGGAAATTTGTGTAAATTTAGAGAAAACACAAAAATGCTCCCTAAATGTCTTTGCTTTGATAAGAAATTTGAGGTGCTCTTTTTTTGTTGTTTGACTTTTTTTTTTTTTAAATGTACTTAGTACAGGTCTACAGAGTCTCACTACAAAGGTTGGACTCATAGTTGATTCTTCTGTTTTTAGCCTCCTCAGTGCTGGGATTACAGGCACACGCCACCACGCCCAGTCTAATCAGTGTCTGAATGTCCCAGGAGCAGAGCTGGCAGGGCAGGAATCAAACCCCAGTCCCTGAGCTCTGCCTAAACAGGCACTTTAATCCACTGAGCTATCTGGCCAGGTCAAGGTACTCTGTTTGAAGGAGGAAAAATTCTCAAATGGGCTAAAGTTCTATAATTATTAAAGAATCTTCTGCATATTGCCACTGAGTGCTTCATAGTATAGACTGGAGGTAAGACACTGTACTCTGCAACTCAGACTACCTGGGTTTGAAATCTTGCTCTATTTCTACTACCTGTGTAGACTTAGAGACTTTTCTCAGCTTCTTTCAACCTTGGTTTCTTTGTCTGTGGAACAGGATCCTAATAGTAACAGCCTCAAGGGAGAGACAAGTTAACCAGATCAACTTCTGTCACGGATGGAGTTTTTTCCTTAGCAAGGAAAGACCGACTGCCTGTGTGATCTTGAGCTCACCATGGCTATAGATTTTCCCAGGTTCCGTGATGCCAGCAAAGCCTTTGGGTCCAGACCTTCAAGTGATTAAATGAACCCAAGGTCATGGGGACTCCTAATAGCTGGGTGAGGACCAGCACTGTAGTACTAATTGGAAATTTTTTCCATTGTTGACAATCCATTTTGTCAACAGTATAACTCTTCTAGGACAATTGTGTTTCGAACACGACTGTGAAAATCCCTACCATGATCCTGGGCCTGGTCCTTCACAGAGCCCTGCACTGGCTACCTTCGTATTTTTATCTTCTGCTCCCATCATCCTGAGGAGATACAGTGGTGCTTCTGAATTCTATCTCACAATGAAGATTGTCTGTCTTTAAAGTATTACAAGAGTCAGCGAGACTGCAACATGCCTATCCAGTCAGTGGATGGAGGACAAGAGGCAAGCTGTTTTAGTCTGTGTCTAGCTGTCCCCTCAAAGCCTCATGCAGTTATGAGGTGAGGACTTCTGGAGTTTGAGATTAAGTCATGATCCACTGGAATTCTGGGTGGTCCAAGGATGAGATTATGGGCCTGAGTACTGCTGGGATTATAGCTGTGGCCTGCGGCAGAGAGTCTGAGTGCAATATAAGAAAGAAAGAGAAACAGACTTTCTCTCTCTGTTGCTCCCTGTTGCCCTCATTGGCCTATTGCCATTGTTGCTGTTCCACTGCCAGGAACTGCTGCTCTCTGCCATGTGCCTCTCTGCCTTGGAGCCAGCTGAATATGGACCGAAACCTCCAATAACTGTGAGCTGAATAAACCTTTCCTTCCTTCACCTTGGGTGTCGGGTATTTGTCCCAGCAAGGAGAGAAGAGTAACTGAGATACAAGCCATGTTTGCAGGGATAGGAATCATGATTTAGAAAGTGCTACACATCAGGTGTCAAAGCATTTGAATCTGATTTTTAAAAGCAGTGAAATTTCTCATATATCAAAATACATAAAACACTTTGCATCAACAGACATTTATCTTTACTGTTGTAAATATCAAACAAGTCAGGTCATATTTATGTTGTATACTCCTATGGAAAACAATTCTCACGGTCTGATATTCAATTATTTGCCTATTAAAACATTTGCAAGTTTTAATCTTTAAAATTGTTAAGTTGGGCTGGCCGATAGCTCAGAGGCTTAATGTGCTTGTGTAGGCAGGCACGGCGGTTGGGGTTAGGTCCCTGGCCTGCTGTGCTGACTCAGTCCTGGGGCACATTGAGATGGAGACTAAGACTGGGCATGGCAGCGCACGCTTATAATCTCAGCTCTTGGCAGGCTGAAAATGGGAGAATCACTCCAAGTCTGATCTACCTAGTGAGACCCTATAGGCCCTGTACACCCTGTTCTAAATAAATTTTAAAAAATAAAATTGGTAAGTTATTGTTTTATTTATAGCAATGCATCTAAATGTGAGAAATTTCCAACCCAACATTATTTTTTAATGGTGCTAAGGAGAGGGCCTTTTTTAATTTCTCAGGAATGCTGCAAGGCAAAATAATAACATATTCAAGCAACTAAGCCAGTTCATGCCACAGGCTCTATGCGCATGCCCTTGCCACGACCTATCTGCACTGGCCGCCCTTCTCCTCTCCTCTTTCTGTCCCCTCCCCACACTCTTTCCCAGTCTCTCATTAGCAAAGAGGCTGAGAGGCTGACGTGAGATCTAAAAGCACAATGCTGATGGGCTGTGTAAGCACTACTGCGCCTGCAATCTTGTCATCTTACTTTTTCTGGCCCTAACAAATGCTCTTGCTAAAGAGCCTGGTCTTCCGCCTGCAAGCTAACAACCATTTGTGCCCATCAGTTCATGAGTAAGTACCTAAGGCTGCAGCCCAACTCTGCTTCTCTCCCAGAAGCATCTGAATCTAAACTTTCTGGGCTCGCCAGCTCCATCCCATTTGCCTGCTCCTCCCTCCCGAGGCTCACTGTCCTCCAGGCCCTTCCTGCGCACTCTTGGCTTTGCACTGTACAAAATGTGCATGGCTGGGTTTGCCACATGCACCTTAAATCTCCAACCTGATTCCAGATTAATGCGTAGATTGTCCTCTGTGGGTGCTGTAAATTGCTAAACTCGTATTTCTACCTGATCTTAGCATCATGTGATTCTCCCTTTCTTTTCTTCTTTGGAAAGAACATCTTCTCTTTCTGGTACACTGCTTGAGCCTGACGCAAATATCACCAGGAAATCATGTTGGGCTCTTCTCTCCATTTGATCTCCATCTCCCACTTTCAACTACGCATGCTTTTGTTCGTCCCGCTTGGGCAAGTGTTCACCTCCAAGTCTCATTTCCAGTGCCACTGGCAGGCGCTCGTCACCCGAAGCTGCAATCCTAGGGCCGACTTCGCTGCCCAGGCTCCTCCCGCCGTAGCGCCGTCCTCTATAAAACAGCTCCGCCATCTTCCCATGTATCTTCTGCAAACCCAAGCTGGTTTACCTCTCTGGGATTGCAACTTGTGGCTTAGCAGCTAGACTTGAGGAAGAACCTCCTAGTAGGTTGGTGAGGCTCTTGGGGTATCTGGGTGACTGACCTGTAGGTGACACACTGGGAAGGGAAGACCCACCTGGATGTGGGCGACGCCAAGTACACCTGCGACCTGAATGAAATAAAAAGGGGACAATGAACGAGGCCTGTCCCCTTTTCTGCTTTGGAGACTCTCTGGTCTTCACCATCCCCGCTTGCCTCCTCCTTCCAGCGCAGACGATTCAGGCTTCCAAGGTAGACACCCCCCTCCCTCCTCAGCCCCCAGCCCGGCTTTCTAACTCGGATCCACGCAGGACTCTCCAGGGAGCCTCAGGCTTCGGCCTTCCACCGGATCCCCCGTGCAGATGGCCGTGCTGCGCCCCTCCACACCTGCGCCCACGGGTGGCTATCCTAAGCGTAGCTCCTAAGTCCTTTATACAGCCACACACGCGTTTTACACAAAGTCTCTTCCCCTAGTGAACCCTAACGGGCAGGCTTCGCTGCTCAAACGCGGTGACCCCCGGAGCTCGCTTCCAGGAGGAAACATCCACTCCTGGATGGACAGTGTGTTGAGGCCTCCTGACGCCAATCCTTGCCCACCTTTAGCTGCTGCACCTGTTGCTTGCTAAACACGTTCTGATTCAGGAATGACGCAGTCCTTGTAGCGTCTCTGAGACAATGTGCTCCTACATCCCTCCAAAGTGCCTTTGGGCACTTATTTTCTTTACTTAGAATTTTCTCCTGTGCCCAGAGGTCTGGGTACTTACTTAGCTGCTCTGTATTTACGTGGAAAGCTGCTCCATTCTCCTCGAAGAAAACGCGTGGCCTGCTGTACTTCAGCTACTCCTGAACAACCTCCGAGGCTCATTCACTGTACCTGCATGCATGCAGTCTCTCCTTTCAGAGTGACCGCTTTCTCTAAAAGCAAATCTGTCACACTCACCACCCCGCCCCTACACACTTAATAACTTCTGTGCAAACGAAGGAACGCAGTTTGGGCCACTGAATGACATCAGCGGTGCATGAATCAGGGTGACCACTAACTCATAAAAGGAGTGCTTCAATGACCGACTCTGGAAGCTTCCAAGGACCCACTGAGTCAGCATTCCTGAGGTAGAAGAAGAGGAACAGCTATGGAGCAAGCAACCAGTTGGTTCTTGTGCAGCCACCAGAAAACATTTTGTTACGTACCTCAGAGACAGACCGTCTCAGGTGGTCTTGTGTCACCAGTCACAACGAGGTTCTCAATCTCTTTAGGAGAAGCTCTGCGTTTGTTTCCAGCACTGAGATTCTATAAGGTGTCCTCATCTATAAGTGAATGCTTGAAGAAAAAAGTATGTGTTGCAGCAAGGAACACTTTGCCATGAATCACTCAGAATGCCATTTCACTTAGAATACTCGTATCCCATTAATCATGCCACTATGCAAAGCAGCGCTTGACATCTCCTTTTATAAGTGTCTTTAAGAAGTATAAACAGGGAAGGGGGTATAGCTTGACTGTCTAAGAGCCTGCCTGGCAAGCTCAAGGACCCCGGTTCAATCCCCTGATACCCTGTGCAGTGCCGGCCCCAGAACCCTGGGGCACCGTGCCAGCCACCAAAACCAGGCGTGGTGCCCTACTCCTGTAATCCCAGTTGGGGGGCGGGGGGGGGGGGGGAGGCTGAGACAGGAGGAGCGCTAGGAATAGACCCTGCACCAAAGAAATATACAAACAAAAGATTTTTTAAAATAAATGTTAAAAGAGGGGCGAAAACAAAGTGCAGTGAGTACGGCTGCCAAGCGCCATTCACAGGAAGGTCGGTGAGACCGTTGCAGCGGGTCCTGGTCCTCCTTACTCAGCAAATCTGGACTAAGCTACTTCCGGCTCTTCCCCAAAGTCTAACGGACCACGATGAGTAAACGTTTTGAGTTGATTCAGGACACTGAGGGAGCCACCGTGGCTCTACTAAAGGCATTTATGGACGAGATCTTCCCTCCCAAACAGCCTCACAAAGTGGCAAGGATATAGGCTACGTGTGTTAGAAGGGAGAGGGGGTATTTTGAGGGGATTAATGGCAAAGCGTATTTTATTATAATAAACCTTGGTTAAAGGTTTATTGTAGCTTTTAAACAAGGTTCATATGACTTATACGGCCCATGAGACGTTGAACTGGTGATGGTGCGATCATGCCTCGATAAAATGGCCACAAAATAGGAGCTAGTCCGGGTGGGTCATTTAAGTTCAGGGTTTTCAACAGCTAAACTGCATGCAAGTCTCAGGTTCCGCCAGTAGATGGCACTACAACCTCAGGAAACGATGCTGGGGCACTTCGCGAACATCGCCACGGGATGGCAGCATTGCACAGCGTGCAAGGTTGAGAGGCCGGAAATCCCGCTTCGGCTGTGCTTCTACCTTAAAAGCCTCATCTCTATAGATGATTTGAAAGAAGTCTTTACATTCGCAGGTTTCGAAATACTTAAGAGACGGGATCTACTATGTGATTAGCACCGTTTCAGATAAAACTATCTCTTCACAATTTATTGGCTAAAGGGTAGGCAGAATCTCTCTCAGCTTGGCTTCTCATACAATGAAACATTTCCGTGGATGGATGGGATGACTCGGTGCATCTTTATGAGTCGCTACGGACCTGTGTGTCACCTCTGCAGGGTCTGACGGGCTCTGTGAGGGTTTTTAGGATTTCTAAGGCATGAGGAGTGGGCAATGGCATTCTCCCTGGAGGAGTCCTGGTGCCCTGGAAGAAGGACGCAGGAATTAGAGATCCTTGGTGAAGCAGCCCCGCGCGGGAACCCCCGGGGTGCGCTGCTTTTTTTAAGGTCATGGACTCAGATTCTCCAGGCTTTGCATTTTTGCAGAGATTCCTAATGCACCAGCATTGGCAACTCATTCAAATAATTTACAGCAGGACAAACAGAATACAGCTGTGTGAGCAACCCACCCTCTGCCTGCCAGGTAGCAGGGGCTCCGCCCAGCAGCCGAGAAGGGCTGAAGCGGGGCTGGCAGGGCGTGCACAGCCGAGACCGCAGACCTAGACAGCAGGTGTGCGCTTTGTGTTTTCTCTCATGGAAAGCACGTTGAAATTGTTGCCAAAGCAGACCTTCGAAAAGAATTGTTTCCCTCATGTGAGTTTAAGAAAAAATAGCTACCGTTTGCATGGTTAAATAGTACTAAAATAGCTTCATAGCTTATTTTCCTTGGCTTTCCTAGTGGGAAAATCCTGCCTCTACCTGTCCCATTGAACTATTTTCATAACTAATCATTGTCATAATATTTCTGTGTGACTCATGGAATTTTTGTTTATATTGGAAATTCGTCATTTTTTTGCTGATTATGAAAGTAATACATGTCCCCTGTGGGTCGGCAGAGTGGGGTGCTCAACACTGTACAAACATGTTATAAGCCATTAAAAGTCATCAATGCCCCGTCCCGATACCCTCTGACCCCATCACAGTAACAACTTCGTGTAGACTTTTTCTCTCCATGTCAGAATACATCAATATGATGAGATAAATATGCAAACCTAAGAGTCGTCTTTAAAAGGTACGTAATACTGGCCTGTAGTTTGCCTTTGCCACGGAAGAGTCTCCTTGTTGATGAAGAATTGATTACTACGTTGCCTAGGTTACTCTTTGACGTCACACCTCACTATAGGAACAACAAATCTGTGTTTAAATTATGGCCCTACCATTGACCAGTAGCATCACTTGACATCCTAGATTTGTTTTTGTCTTTAATGCAAATTTATTTGATTTTCCATAATCATAAACACTGGCTTTGGGTTAACATATGTAATGCTATTAGTATATCAAAAAAGTGTCCACTTCTATTTATTGGATTAAAGTTATTAATTAAAATCATGAATGAACATCAACTGATTAGAATACGGACTGACATCTTACGAAGTACTTATGGCTTCTTTTGAATACTTAATGTGATGAATCATTTTAGTAGAATTCCTGCCTAAGTTACACAGACTGTACATCATTATGGCATGCTTTTGTTGTAATGTTCTATTAAATTTACTTTTATAGGATGTAATACAACAGCACCTTGTGTTTTCTTCAGCTTGTATTCAGATTTTCTAAGATAGGATTTGTCAGTATGCTGGTCCTGCAGAAATCATTTTGGATTTCTTTTGTTCATTTGTTTTTCTCTGGAATTCTTAAACTATGGTCAGCCTAATGTTATATTTGGTAAGTGACAGGAAGTTATAAGTACAGGTTTGGCACTCTTTAGGATGAAGGTCTCGACAACATTTTTAAGTTTCTAAGGAAATATCTTAGAGAACTCAGTCTCAACTTTGGAGCATATTGTCATGACTTAATGATTTCTCTTCAAAATGACTGTTTTCTAATTTGTTAAAAATGCAAGCATAGGAAAGTTTCTGCTTCTATTATCAAGGGACTTCCACTGCTTTTGAATTGTCATTTCCAAGGGACTACCTATTAGTCCTTTTCCAAGTGTCTCTGGGTGTTTTCTAACTTCAACTATGTTTACAGAATTGCAGGAAACGTTACATTACCTGAAGCAGAAAATTTTATCCTGGCACTCCTTACGTTTTATTTTTTCTTTTCTTAAGTCTGTTTTGTTCATATTTTTTGAAGTTTGACAAGTGCCATTAGGCCTACATTTTGAGATTGCAAATTTAAAAAAAAAAGAAAAACTAAAAGGGATTATTTTCAAGAACAGTATGATACATCAGAATGTTGATGGTGTATGGATGCGTGAACACATAAGTATGGTTAAATGTTCTTTCATTTTTAACCAAACTCCTCCAGATGTAGGAGCATATTCAGGACTGACGAATGCCACTTAGATCTTTATGTATTCTTCACTTTTAACAGATGTACAATTGGGTCTAAAGGCATGTCCACATAATCTGTCATCAGCTCGTTTGGATTGTTTTGCATGTTGTCAAATACATGTATATTTATTGTGTTTGTGTTGAAGTTTATGTTTTTATTTTGTGCTCAAATTTAGATATTGCAGTGACAAATCTGTTCTAAAGAGAGAGCCAACACTGTTATTTATTTGTTTATTTTTGCTGGACCAGGGTTTCAACTCACAACCTTGCACATGGCAGGCGGGTACTCATGCCACGGAGCTATGTCCCCAGCCCCTGTAATTGATTTAATAATTCCTCTTTTTTGGGAAAAAATCTAGCGTATTATTTAACCTTGATCCTTACTAATTTTCTTTCCACTTTCCTTATACATATACTTTGTCTTACTCTTGATGAGTTGGATTTTTAGTTCATTGAATTTTTACCTTCTCCGTTAGTAATAGAAATGCTGACAGTTGTTTGCCTTTGTACCCAGCTTGAGCTCTAACTAGTGTTGTCCTCTTTGTTTTCCTCATGTTTTTAACGTGAGATTATCATTTCTTCAAGTAATCTAAGATTAAAACAAAAATTTAAAGTTGATAGCTCAAGATATGTTGTTGAGTTCAATTTTTTTCTTTTAAATCCAACGCGTACTCTGCGTTTTCTATTTTTCAGCCTTTTGTTGCCTAACGTAGTCAACTTTCATGTTTTCCATAGATGTGTAAGAAAGATACGTTCTCTGTTATGCCTACCCTACTTTACTGTCATTTTGACCGTTTATTACCAATTT
>PVKN010027602.1:0-13492 GCA_004027915.1 Capromys pilorides | reverse complement strand
ACCATGCCGCTTAGAATTATTAACAGCCATTGCAAGGATAATAGTCTGTCCATTAAGACGAGCCTGGCTTAATCACACAAGCCCTTTGGCATATTCGTAAGATGATGACTGTAGTGGGGCGTTGCTCCCTGTGAGCAGCCATCTCTCCAGGCTGTCTTCAGGTAGCCCGCGTGGGGCTTGGGCTCTTCAGCGACCTCTGACAGGATGCTTCCAGGCTCCCTGCCCAGGTCCCCTGCCCCGCCCCTCCTTGGGTCAGCGATTAGTGGCTGGGGTCCCGCCCACCACTTCCTCCTCTGATGCCCAGAAGGTGCCGCCAGCCTGAGAGCGCCCCCAGGGGCTCTGCCCTCCCAGCAGTTTCCTGTGCTTCTATGAACCTTCTCTACTGAAAACCCTGACCTAACCGAGCAGGACCCCCTCTAACTGTGGTGCCCCCGCCCCTTCACTGCCCACACTGCACCATCCATTGCTCCTATCAGACCCCGAAACCCAAATCAGCCACGCACAGTGGTACTAGCAGCGCACTCCACGGGAGGGCTTTGGGGGGCCTTCGGGCCTTCACCCCTTTCAAGTCCCCAGGATACATCCAGCAAGCAGCAGCGGCTATTTTGGCTGGTGGATTTTGGAGGATTCAGTGCATGGTCACCAGGCTCAGGCAGGAAGGGCCTGGTAGAGTGGAGCTGCCCCGCTCCTGGTAGCCAGAAGCCCAGAAGGAAAAGGCAGGCGTCCTCTGGGCCACACCCAGGGCCCAGCGCACCAGCCTTGCTCTCAGCACGAAGGCTTGAGTCAGTGGTGAGCCCAGCGCCCAGGCGGTGACTTCCCAGGTGGGACTCTGGCCCAGGCCTAGGCCAGGCTAGTCAGGCATGTCCACCAGCTGTTCCTGGAAAGAATCCTTGCTTGTTCTACCTCGGGCGTTCCAGCCGGCCTGGTGCGGACACTCCCGTGGGGAGGGGAGACAGCCGCTTCCAGAGCCTGGGCAGCCTGAAGATGTGGGGAAATAGTGGCCAGAGAGGCGGCTTCCCGGTGAGAGCTAGAGGAGGAGTGGGATGTGGAGGCACGGTGGAGAGCAGCAGAGGGGCCGCTGCCCCAGACGGAGCGCCTCAGACAAGTGTCTGCTTTCCCGAAGTGTCCCCCCAGAGACCCCGCAGTCCTAGGTCTGTGTCCCAGACGCTCTTCACCACGGGAACATGTGGAATTAATTGATTACGGATTAAGTTGGGACCAGAGCAACCTTCAGGCCCGGGCTCATGTTGCGATTAATTTATTCCTGCAGTCCTCCTGTCTCAGGTTGCACACGCCTGCTCGCAGGAGCTGAAAATAAAGCCGAGCACCGAGGCGATCTAATTAGATGTCTTAACCCACACACTCCTGTTCCATCTCTGCCGAGCTCTCCTGCTTTGATGGTAGCCAAAATAGAAGAATAAGTTAATCAAGGGTCTGATTAAATAGCCCAGCGCTGCCGTGCTGCCTATCCAGGCAGCCTCAGGGGAGGGAGAGTGCCTGAGACCAGGGCCGGACCTGCACGAGGAAGCGCGGTGCGAGGCATGGCCTTCTCAGACCTTCAGAGGCGGCCAGCCAGGAAGCAGCTCCCTAGATGGATACCAGGGCTCGGGAACAGGCGGGAAGACCCCTGCTCCAGCTCTGGCCGCACACAGCGCGCCCTCCCCGTGTGCACCTGCACCTGGTGCCTGGGCCCTGTGGGCTCCACTGTGGCCTCAAGGGTTCAGTGTGTCTCTGTGTCAGTGGCATGACTGTGCTGGTGGAGCTAGGCTGCTCCTGCAGGTCCTGCCCACCTTCTGTGCCCCTGAGGGTGATGGGTAAAGGGCCCATCATCTTCCTTCTGCCTCCCACCTGGAGCCCTGCGGGCTGGAGAACGAGGTGCTGCGGCCCTGAGCTGCCACAGGTGCGCCAGGTCTCTGAGCTCTCCCTCGTGGCCCCCTACGTGGCTGTGGTCTAGAGTCCACGGTGGCCGCTCGGCCTTGCAACCCTCGGCATGCCCTCTGCTTAGTCCCTCCCTGGTACCACATACCGGGCAGTGAGCCTCCTGTGCCTGAGCATCCTCTGTGAAGGAGCAGCCCCTTGCCCGTGGCGGGAGCTCAGAGAGGCTGAGAAGCCTGTCCACGCTGAGGCAGTGAGGATACCCAAATGCCGGGACAAAGGGAGGGGAGCAGGTGCAGGGGGCGCAGCCATGTGCCCCTCACAAAGCTGCAGCCACTTGAGTCCCCTGCTGTGTGTGACATGGGCACCACCTCACCTAAGGCAGGGCGGCCGAGGCTCAAAGATTCCAATAGTTCTGCGGGCTGGGCCAGATGTCTCTCCTCGTTTCCCCTCCTCCCTACTGCGCAGGCGTGAGGTGGCCGGGGTGACAGATGCGGAGGCCACCCTTGCCCTGGAGGTGGACTCAGGGTGGACCGCTCGGCCCACCAGAGTGCTTCTTTTATTTCTGGTCAGAGTTGTACTCATTGAAGCAAAGAGCCACCGCAGAGCTGAGATCAGGAAGGAGCTGAAACGATATTTTCCACAAGGGGGGTAAGATGGTGGGGGTCTCAGGAGCTCTCCCAGGGGTCCTTGCATCCTGAGGTGGCCCTGTGGTCCCACATCGCACATCCCCACCCCACCCGTCCCGATCCTTTAGAGAGGGTGGAGGGTGTCATCCGCCTGCACAGCAGCAGGGCCTCTGAGGGCTCGGGAGGCGGGAGCCGCTGCACACCCACGAGAGTGTGGGCTGTAGGTGGGGTCGCTGCTTTCTTCTCCACTGCCGTCGGTGACACGTGGCTCTGTGGTGTCTGATACACACCCCACCACTTTCTAACGTGCTTTTTCTCTTTTATTATCATATACCGCGTTGCTTCACATTGCACCTTAATCTGTGCTGTCTGAAGCCGTGGCACCCTGCGCCACGGTGTGGTGACCACAGATCACGTTCTTATGAACGCTCCATCTGGATGGTGGCTGGTGGTTGGGAGCTGTTCTTTACTTAGTAACATGGTGATAAGAATCTCTAAGAGTAAGATGGGGATTTTGTCTTTCAGTTCAGTTTATCTGATTTTTCTTGAAGAGCATCGGCCCTTGGATGGAGTGATGAGGACAGTTTGGATCCCAAGTGTGGCCCCATTCCCATGAAAGGAAACGAGGTGTGTGCTGTGGCTCCCAGGAGCCAGGGCACTCCCCCACACCCAGGCTTCTGAGGTGACGGAGCGTGGAGGCTTTGTCTCCCTGGGAAGCCCTGTGTCCACTCCTCTGCTCAGCGAGGCCTCCTGCTGACCCCAGCCACCTGTAGCTCTTGGATGCTCTGTTTGGAGCCCCGGGGGTCACGGTGTGGACCTCCCTGGCCCGTCCTTTACTCCCCTTCTCTGTGACTCTGTTCTGTGCACGGGAATGGCAGGGCCCTCCTGGCGCGTGTGCCTCCGTACCAAAAGACAGCTGAGCGATTTCCCATTCAACACAGTCTTGCGGGTACAGATGAACACGAGTAGGAAGTGCAAGGCCACTCCCTGCTGAGTGACCTGTCTGTAGGACGCGTTGGGCTGGTACAGAGGGACATGAGTGGCGGTGGCTTCTGTAGCACAGCGCTGTGGCTGTGGCCGAGGTGCCATACAGTGCGGCCCCACCTCTCTGTGCTCTGTCATTCTCGGCTGTGCTGCCTCGGGGGTTAGGGAAATAAATCAAGCGAGGTGGGGTTCCCTTGGCCTGCTTCTTGTTTCTGAGCCTGGTAACATTCGCACGACACGCAGCTCCTCATCAGGGACCGAACTTGGTCATGAAGCCAGGGCTGTCTGTGACCTCTGCCGGCTGAAGTAGAATCCGCCCACTGGGCACACACACGTACTGGCTGCAGAAAGCGCGCCCAGTGTGGCTCAAAGCCTGTACCTGACGTCCTCCTCTTGTGTAGCTGTTTTCCTCCAGGGGAGCTGTGTAGTTTCTCTAATAACAGGTTTTACATCGCAGCTTGAGCTTTGCTTGTGTGTAATAATTATTTCATGACTGCTGTTTGATTCAGATACATTTTCTTCCCCCAGATTTCACATGAACCCAACTCATTTATCCAACACATCTGCGCTGGATGCTTTTTAGACCTCAGACAAGGTTTACAATGGTGCAGCCGAGATTAACACGGCGGTTTCCCTTCTCTCCACTCCCTCCCCGCCCTGCCCTCCAGTCTGAAGTGTCCTGGATCCCCAACAAGCACTACTCGGGCATCTACGGCCTCATGAAGCTCGTCCTCACCAAGACGCTGCCCGCCAGCCTAGAGCGAGTCATCGTCCTGGACACCGACATCACCTTCGCCACCGACGTGGCGGAGCTGTGGGCCGTGTTCCACAAGTTCAGAGGTGAGGACGGCTCCTCCTGTGGGGCTCAGTGCGCCGTGTAGGTTGTGGGTTGCTTAAAGAGAGTCCAGTTGTAATGTGGAAAGGGCAGCGGGGAATTACAAGGATGGTTAAATGCCAGGGCTGCTTCACTCGGCAGCAAGTTAGGGCCAGAGTGGAATCTGTGCTTCTGCGGGGAGCCGAGAGATCAGATCGCAGGTCCTGTGGGGAGCCCAGCTGAAGATACTCTGCAGCCAGGGAACATCAAAGGTGTGTGTATTTTGTTTGCATCTAACTGCATGTCGGCACACCTGTGTACATTTATTGGGTTGTTTTTTTTTTTGTTTTGTTTTGTTTTGTTTTTTTCTTTTTATCTGATTGCCAAGAATGCCTCTGAGGTAGGAGAAATGGGTATTGATTTCAGTGTGCTGGAAACGTTCCTGGCTCTTGCCTCCATTAGCATTCAGGTTTGTTGTTCCATGGAGGCACCTATATGTGGCTCCAGGGGACACTTCCAAGCCACTACTGCAGTGCCTGTCACTGCCACACGCTGCATGACAGCAACCTGCAGAAGCTGTGAGCCGGCCGGCCTGCAGGCTGGAACCCAGCGGGCACACATGCCACAGAATGTTGTTTGGACTATGAAGAAATAAGCCTCCTTGTCTTGTGAGGATGACGGAACACTTGCTGATTTTCATAAGTCGCAGGATGCTCCTGCCGGCGCCTGTCTGTCCTGGCTTCCCCAGGTCACTGCTCGCCTCCCTGGGGTCTTCTTAGATCTGGACTCATGGAGAAAAGTTGCCAGCAGCCACAGTGGTGATGCTGTGACCTGGGACACCTCCAGGGTCAGCAGCAAGCCAGCCACTGTTCCTTGCTTAGGACAATAAGGTGACAAAGACCCCAGTTAGCACCTGGAAGTGGGAGTGTCCTCGCGGAGTCCCGGGTCTGCCCTTTGAGTTGACGCCAGGGCTGACACGGGCTGTGCCCCACCGCCATCGCAGGCCAGGTTCTGGTGGCAGCCTGTGCTCCTTTCCCCGGTGGATGCTTCTGCTTGATTCTCTCATTCTGATCACACTGAGCTCACTGGAGAGAGCTTTTCTTTAATTATGTGGCACTTTATTCACGCTGTAGGCTGATATTCAGTGTTTGACGGTGCGTTTCCTGAGCAGGTGTTTATAGCAAACCTCCAGGGTGCTGGGCACTGGCTCTGGCTCTGAGTGACAAGGGATGGGGAGAGTTAGCTCCTGTCTGGAGGGAGAGACACCACCACAGACAGCCCGAGCTCCCCCTGGAGTGGGGAGGCTGTGCTCTGGGAGGAAGGGTCCCACTACCCTGGGCAAGTCGCCTTCCTCAGATGCCCCTGCCATGCTTGAAGGGTGAACAGCAAGACCTTGGAGATCCATTCCAGCTCCCCGGGACTGCCTCAGCTCGGTGTCCCCCAGCGGGGACCTGGTTCTGCCTCTCCTTCCCCGGCTATTGCTGCCCTGAGCATGGTCCTCCATAAACTTCTGTGGGCTGAGGTGGCTGCAGCTTCCTGTGTCCTGTGCTGAGTCTCCTTAGTGAAAGGTAGCTCAGCAAAAGGTAGCTCAGTGAGGCCACGCGTCAGAGCTGGCAGCAGGAGCTCAAGACCTTGCTCACTCTGGTGGGGCTGTGAGGCCAGCAGCAGTGACACCAGCAGCCGTGGCTGCACCTCTGCATGTCATGCGTGGAAGTAACAGGCGAGGTCAGCGCTTGCGCTGCTCCCACAGCTGGTGACAGCCTCGGACTGGGGGACACCACGGCGGAGCAGTGTGTGGGCAAGGTCAGGGCAGTGGCGGGAAGCTTTGAGTGCAAGCGCCTGAGGTCACATGCTGCATGGTGGCGCCCGCTGTGGCTCACGTCTGGATATTGTCCCTGCAGAGCTGCGTGCCGTCACGGGTGCGCTTTCTCAGAGGTGGCTGGAGCTCCAGCTTGTACCATTGCAAGCTCGAGTGAGCTGATTCACGGTGCAGTATTAGGACGGAGGGTGCTGCACGTAAGGGTGAGCGGCAGTCGCCAAGGCAGTCTTGGCGGGACTGGCACCGCCCTAATCCTGTAGCCGGGATACAGCATCAGAGACAAACGGAGGATACTCTGGTCCTTGGTGATTTGTGTTGCTGCGTTCTGCCCACCATGACCGTCTCCCCTCTGCAAAGCCTGTCCTGCCCTGGAGCCAACCAAATGGGTACGGACTGAAAGCTCTGCAGACAATGAGCTAAATTAATGTCCCCTCTGAACTTCAAGAGTCAGATACTTTGTCTCAGTCATGAGAGAAAAGTAGCTACGACAGTGCTCATCCTTCTCGATGTCTGTTGCCAGCACATGTGAGGCTCCACGAAACGAGAGAATGTGTTAGATGCTGTTTTACCTAAAACTGTGGTGAACACGGCCCCTGCCAGACAGGGCAGGGAGACCCCAGACGGACCTCACAGAGGAGGCAGATGAAGCCTCCCTCTTCCTAGGCGGAGGAAACGGCTCACATCCGGTGGTGTTCACAGATGAAAAGGAAGCAGGCTACGCCCTCCACTCTGTCAGTATTCCCTGTCTCCCCTCAACCAGAGCATTAGAGCAGGTCCTGACTGGAAGGAAGCTTCCGAGTTGTAAGGACCGAGGCTTCTGGGGAGAGTGCGCAAGGCGTCCGCCGGCAGGGCTCTTGTCAGGGCCAAATGTCTCCCTGCAGCAGCCCCTGGCTAGCGTCCAGGCTCTGCACCGGCCGCAGGCTCCTGTCATCCTCACAGCCTGGCAGGGAGCCCCTGCTGCTCGCTGGGCTCCCGGGCCGCGGTCCTGGGAGGTCCCGAGGGGGTGGCGAAGCTCCGAGAGTCACCCAGCTCTCAAGGGTGGGTGCAGCTTCATCGGAGCGGAAGAACAAAGGCGGCACCGCGGGGGGCCTGTGAGCGGGTCGAGGGGAGGTGGGATGCAGGCGATCTGAGGACAGAGCCCGAGGCTGGAGGGGCTTCCCAGCACGGACATGCAGGGGCTCCGGACCCCCCGGGCTCGGTGCTGTCACCCAGAGGGCAGGCGCGTAGAGCCGCTGAGAGCTCCGCAGTGCCTCTGCGGGCCCACAGGCCTGTCCCATGGTTTGGCTGTAGTCACTCCCAGTGTGCTGATGATGGACCCGGAGTCCACACGGTGGAGCCCTGGACTCCACTTGGCCCCCTGGATGCCATACACAGACCCACTGGTCGAATGGGCAAGGGGACCAACCCTACGGGAGGCCAGGCCGGTCAGGGGTGCCCGCGGGGACGTCTTTGACAGAGGGAGGCACAGCCCTCAGTCTGTCCCGGCCTGGGGTCCAGTGAGGACGGTAGGGTCAGCCCTGAACGGAGGTCACCTCCTGAGCCTCCGCCCTCCACTCACCCTTGCTCCTGGTGGGAAGGCGAGCGCGGGCACTGTGGTGCGGAGGCAGAGTTAATGTTCCGGGCCGCTGCGGGACAAGTGCTGTGTCGCTGGGTGGTGGCCAGGTAACGCTGACAGAGGGGGGCGGCCCGGGCCTGCGAGGCCCCTCCGGCCCTGGCTTCAGGTGTCTCCCACGGTGTTGATGAAGGGCGAGTTGGGCTCCAGATGGCGCACGAGCTTCTCTGTTCCCCTTGGCTGAGAGGGGAGCTGGGATGCACACATCCCTCCCCATGGTGGGGTGCCCGAGATCCCGAGGAGTGCCAGGGGCGGCGCGTGCTTGGGGTCCTTCTACACACACCCAGGGCGGTGGTGGGGAGCCTGCCGCCGCGGGCTGTTTGTGCCATTGCAAGCTCTGGACGGTTCGTCGGCCCTGGCGATGCCAAGCGTGAGGTACTAAGTAGACACAGGAAGGCATGAACGGAAGCAGTGAGTGAGAGCGGCCCCAGCAGCGCAGACCTGCCCTGGGCGTCGCGCAGCGGATGCAGCCGTGCCTCGGGACACTGCGCATGCTCGCACCTTTCGCCTGAGCCGCCTGCCGAGGAGGTGCAGCGCGGCACGCCATCCGGATGCGCGCGCCGCTGAGCGCTGGGACTTCCGGCCGCAGCTGCTGCTGTTGGGTGACTGAACCTGCAGGTGGAGACCAGGGACAAGGGAGGCTATGTGCTGGAAGGGGCTGGGGCGGAGCGGGGAGCAGCAGCAGTGGGTGCGCAGCACGGCAGAGGGGAGAGGAGCCGACCGCAAGGGCCTCTGGTGTGGAGGGGCCGGGCAGATGGCGCCCTCTGGGGAGCATCTGGGCTGAGGGTGTCTCCCTGGGGTCCTCTGGGTGAAAGAAGTGCTTTTTGGTATGAAAATAGTTTTCACCCGGTAAGCCCGGTTTCCCTTTCCGGGCCTCCAGTGTGCCCCCACCTCCCCGAAATCGCCCCTCCCCCAGCCTCTGCCCCACCTCTGGTATCAGGGACTCTTGGGACCAGGGGCAGAGGAGGGAGCCAGCCATCTGTCACCAGGCCTCAGCCCAGTGTGCCTCCGGAGGGCACGGGGCCTGGCTCTGAGCGTCTGTGCGGGCTCATGACCAAGTGGGGGTGGGCATGTCCCTCCCAGCCAGGTGTCCACATCAGGAGCCGGCAGGAGGCGCCCCTGCGCCTGTGCAGCCTTGGGCCCGCGTCCGTCCACGCTCTGAAGCTGGGTTTGCTCTGGATAGTCACAGAGAAAGGCTGTCCATGTAGCCCACCGCTGAGGAGGTGTGGTACCGGCCAGGGCCGCTCCTGAACCTCCGTAGCCAGAGCACGTGAGGAGCAAGCGACTGTCCCCAGCCTGGAGCAGCGGAAGCTGGGCTGGGACAGGCTGCACCTAGCTGGCCCCCTCCGAGAGGAGACACAAGTCAGAGACTTCCAGGAGCTGCCTGGGGACCTCAGCGCCTCCCCAGAGGCCTCTTCAAGGGTCCCCCGTGTCCCTCTCCTGGGCACCAAGGCTCTCATCAATTGGAGACCGCTGGGTGACACCGAGGCCCTCCACACACAGCACTGGGTATATGAAATGTGGCCTGACAGGCCTGGGCCAAGCAAGCACTCGGAGTCACCTGCTGCTGTTCCCAGCCCCGTCACTTTGTCCCCACACCCACAGGATTCAAGGTGGGACATCTGTGTGCCAGAGGAGGTAATCAACACATGCTGTCCCCTGAGAGTGGGATGGCTCTGGGCTCGGTGGAGATGGGGGAGCAGGCCAGGAAGGGCTTTCTGTGAACGTGGGGTGGGGACCTGGTCCTAACAGGGCGTGCTGGGCTCTGCAGAGCCCTCTGCCACCATCTTGTCATTCTCCATGGGGATGGGGGAGTAAGATGTGGAGCTCACGTCCAGCCTCAAGCCTCCCTCGCCAGAGTTCGTCCCATTGTCTCCTTCTGTACTGTAGCATTCCCCACATTTCCCCGTTGCTGAAGTTGAGATGTGACTTACAAAAGCAGCTTGACAGATGGGCTCTTTCTCCCGAAAGTGTTGTGATGGATCTACAATCAGCGGCCTCTTAGGAGCGGGAGGACAGCGTTATTATTTCATTAGCATCATTGTGGGAGCTTTTTCTTTCATCTCTGAGTGGTGGAGGAGAGGCAACCTCCCTCGGGCTCTGAGCGTGGGGGAGGGAAGGGTTTTGGCCTCTGCTGGCCCTCGCTGCGCCTTGGGCTGTGTGACCCAGGGTCCCTGCATCTCCCGTGCAGTTCGTGCTCCTGGTAAATGCCTTGCTGTGTCTGGGCCCCTGGCAAAGGTGAGCAGGGCGTGCATGTCCTGGGCATCCTTGAGAATTTCAGGAAGAGACCACGAGAGGCAGAGCGTTGGATCCAGAGCAGCAGGCACCTGCTCTGCCGTGGGTCTCCTGCTGCTGTTGGCACGCGTGTGGAGGGTTGTGCTCTGCGGAGCGCTGCCCTCCAGGGGTTCCTGTGACCTGCTCGTCCTTCTGTGAGAAATGCAGGTGCCTCTGGTGAGGTCAGAGGGCTGCGCAGCTTCCTGGCAGATTATGTAGCTGGAACACTGTCTGCTCCTTCATTGAGGAGTTTTCATGGCGTGCAGCTCCTGTGGACGCGGGAGGCGTGGACACTGGGTCATGCTGGGGAGGTGGGTGAGGAGCGGGGACCTGAAGAAGGCCCTGTGCCAGAAATAAACTGGCAGAGCCCCCAGCCCAGGAAGAAGCCTGCTTCCTCTCTTGTCCACTCTGCGATGTCCTGGCTGATGGCGCTGGCCCATGGTCTGGTTCTGCCCTGGGTCAGGTCAGCACCACACCAAATGGGAGCTGATCAGTGCCTGTGGTCACTTCATCGGCCCTGTGGTGAACATGTGAGGGTCAGGGTGGGTGGCCTGGGTCCTGGAATGCCCTGTAGGGACTCATCGGGCCATAGGGAGCACTGCCCCCCATGGAGGGACTGCCTTGAGAGCCCCAGCCCCAGATCAGGGCTGCCCACCTGGGAGCCAGTGACATCCTGGCTGGACGGGTCCTTGCTGTGGGGACAGCATGGTCACGCACAGTGTACGTCGCTGTGCCACATCCTGCCGCCTGCTTCGAGACACCAGCAGCTGCCTCACCACGCTCCCACAGCAGGGGGCAGAGCCGACCCACACACTGCCAGGGGCCTGGCATCCTTCCCTGCTGAGAACCAGCTCCTCCGTGGCCCTTGTGCTGAGACAGGAGCACATGGTAGCCACAGTGGCTTTAGTGGTTTGTGGAACCTGCCCTGTGCCGCTTGGCCACATGCTCCGATGTGGGCACCACTGTCCACACCTCTGAGGGGCTTCTGGCTCAGTTCTGGGCAGAACTCCCGGGTACACACATGCCACACTTCCTTTTCCTTCTTGTTTAAACTTGGCTTGAACTTCAGTCCTATCCTTCTAGGGGACTTCAGGGTGGGTGGGCAGTGGCGGGTTTCCTCTTTCAGGGATAAGCGAATGGACGTGGACCTAGAAGGCCCAGTATGCCTGGGGCAAGCTAAAGAAAGGCATCCACGCACAGCAGGGCCTCAGCACTCACCAGGGCCACTGGGGGCCCTGCTCTTCCCGGAAATGACAGGAGGACCCGCCCACACTAGGGGAGGACACCATGGTGGTCGTCCTGTGGCTGCCACAGGACACAGCTTCTTTCTCTTCTCAGTGCATACACAGAGATCTTCAGTGGCATGGAGTATGTGACAAGCATGGAGGTGGCCTGTCAGGGAAGACAGATGTGCCAGTCTCTTCCCCACACAGGGAAGACTGCAGGGGGTGGTCACATGTGTGTGCAGAGCCCTCACGGGACAGGGCGGGCAGGCTTTGACAGGTACAGGCCATCGAGGATGTCTTAGTCACTTTTCTCTCGTTGCAGGGACAAATACCTGACACACAAGCTTAGGAGAGGGAAGATTTATCTAGCTCACAGTTCCTGGAGGTTTCAAGTGGCTGCCCCCACTTTATAGGGTCTGGAGGAGGGGCTAGGGCACTACCGTGTCCAGGATGATCTGCTCTGTACCTCCGCGCCAAAGCACCACATGGGTTGGAGGGAAAAGAACCTGTGACAACAGGCGCTGTCAGTTTAATGGTTGTGCTTCTCTTGGCCACGCCCCTCAAGCCCTGCCCCTCAAGCCCCACCCCTCAAGCCATCAGCTTGGCAGCCCCATGGTTTACATAAGGCTCTGGCAGACAACTACATACAAACCACAACAGAGGAGGTGGTGCTTCCGCAGCTCAAGGGGAGGTCAATGTTCTGTATGCAAGCAGTGTGTGTGACGACAGAGATGGTGTACACGTACCACGGTGTGCACGTGTGTATTTGTGTATGCACTTAGCATGTGTGTGCACGCACACACTTTCCTGGTTTGCCTTTTGGTCTCGGGGACTGAGCGGCCCGTGACTTTGGCCTTCCCTTCTTTAAGGCTAGGTGCCAGTGACTGCAGGCCACACCCACCACAGCAAATCTTGTTACAAGGTGACAGAGGACTTCCTGAGGTTAGCCAATAATCCTCTCTAAACTTTTTTTCTGAGTTTGTAATGAGATGTAGAGAGGAGGCAGCCCCTGAAGCCCCTGCCGCACACAGGGAGGGGAGGACCACTTGCTCGGGATGGGATCTAATTTTTTTAAATCTGAAGCAGTTTTAGGTTGAAGATGAGTTGTGTAGGTTGCACTGACAGCCCCGGGGCAGCGTCCCCGGGTTTTCTCTTAGTCCCTTACGCTGGTGTGGTGCTTTCTCAAGGAGGTCACCTGCCTCAGCTCCATTCAGCCACGTGCCCCCTCACACAGTCCAGTTTCCACTTATGAGGAAAAGCACCAGTGCTCTAGAGATGAACTCATACACAGTGTCCCGTGGTCCGTGGCACAGCAAAGGTGGCTGCCGGCTTCCTGTCCCCTTCTCTCATTCTTCCCACAGGGTTTCGGGTCCTTCTCATCCTTGTCTGCACCAAACCTGTTAGGCTGGGAGCCAGCGCACCTGCTGCCAGGGAGCCCATCTCCCTGAGAGTCAGGAGGGGCAGAGATAACAGAACAGCACTGGAGAGGTTCACCCACAGCCTAAGATAAAGGGATCCCAGGCATTGGCTATGCAGCGGGGGGCTCCCGGCCCCAGGAGCAGGGAGGCCACCATGGACTAAAGGCATAAAGGCCTTCAAGGTCGTGGCTGGGTTCTCGGACATCTGGCTCAGGGCAGAGAGTTGGGCCGGACTGGAAGCTGGTGCAGAAGGTGGTCAGAGGCCGAGAGCTGCCAGGCGCAAGTGGTGGTGGGGCAGCAGGGCTGGCCATGCCAAGCTGGGGAGGGGAGTGCCGCAGTCTCCAGGGATCAGAGACCCGGGAGGCTGACTCTCAGCTTGCCACTGTCACCACGCTGCTACCGTGGGGACCTTGCACGGTGGGGTGCAGAGTCCAGTCAGGAGCCCTGGCCTGAACTCGGGGTGGGGTGGGCCACAGCTGCCTCTAGCTGACCAAGGGCTGGATGGGTGTGTGAGTGGGAACCCCTGGCAGGAACGTGGGAGAAGATGGGGAGGGACTGAGGTGAGACCCGAGGTCCCCGACTCCTGTGGTCTGCATTGCTGGCACCACGGGTGGCACCCGCCTCATCGCCTTTGCCAGGTCAGTGCTCTGCAGTGATCAGCGCATCCACCACATCCACAGGACATGTGCTGTCCTCGGGGAAACCTGCACACCTCTTCGGTGCATGCGGGTGCCATGGGCCAAGGTCCCCGCCACCCTGGCTGCAGCGGTGGGCGCAGCTGGCAGTCCGCAGGCAGGCCTGAGAGCTCACAGAGCTGCTCAGGCTCCCGCTGAGGCTGCCT
>PVKN010027601.1:0-13485 GCA_004027915.1 Capromys pilorides | reverse complement strand
ATCCTTAATGACACTCAATATTTCTCCAATGTATTTCTTAGACATTTTACTGTCTTATTTCATGTAAATTGTCAGTTTATAGCTTTTGCCCTATTGACAGATATTTATCTTTGTGTGTGTGTGTGTGTGTGTGTATGTGTGTGTGTCTTTTTGAGACAGGGTCTCACTATGCAGTTCAGGCTGGCCTGGAGCTCACTTTTGTAGCCCAGGCTGGTCTCCAACTTGCACTGATCCTCCTGCCTCAGCCTCCCAAGTGCTGGGATTACAGGTGTGTGCTACCACACCCAGCCAGATATCAATCTTAATCAGTATCTGTTCTTCCTATGTTTATTTGTCCACCTATCCACGCGTTTGGACAAAGGCTTACTGAGCACCTAGCCTGTGCTGGCGCAGTTCTTGGTAGTGAAAGGTAAGGCAGAAAATAATTCCCGCCTGCACAGAGCTTTCATTCCAGTGGGATTAAAGAAACCAAAACGCAGCGGCAAAGGTCAGGACAGACTAGTAAGAGGTGAATGCCAGTGGGCAAAGCAAATGAAGTGACCGTGTGCTGGGGGGACCTGGGACGCACTGCCCGGGAGAGTAACCTCTGTGGACATGGGGGGAGAGCTGAGTTCAGCAGGTGGTCAGCGGAAGGCGCCCTTCTTCTCCACGTGCTGCAGTGGGCCCTGTTGTCCCGGATGGCGGTGACCACGCAGGGTGGACATCCCACGCAGGGTGGACACCCCATGCAGGGTCGGTGGACGTCCCACGCCGGTGGGCTGAGCCTCCTGCGATTCACACCTGGAAACACCCTCGCCAACGCACTCGGAGGTCTGAGGTGCTCCTCAGTGCAAGCACGAGGAGCCCTTCGAGTGCCGTGATGGAACTGCAATGGCCATGGAGTTGGAGAAGGCGGGGTGACACGGGTGGTGTCGCCGAGGGTTTGCCTTGGGTTAGAAGAGGGCCAGGCGGCGCCGAGGAAGCTCGGCTTGTGGCGTAGAGAGGAGCAGCTGACGTTGTTCGGAGAACCCCTTTGGGAGCAAGCGCGGAGCACGCGGCTCTGTCTCTGTGGGCTGCAGGTCCAGCTCAGCTCAGCGCCGACATTCCTGGTGTGGCGTCGCTGGACTGGTTGAATAAATGAAGCAGATCTGACCTGTGAGCGTGGTGACAAAGGAGGCCCACGCTGATCTTGGTGTGAGGGAAGGAGAGCCTCCTCCAGGGCAGCAGGGATCGGGAATCTGGGCAGCTCTGCAGGGGAGACGACGCCTGCGCGGATCGCAGGCTGTGCCGAGAGCGCACTCAGGCTGGCAGGGCCCTGCACGGGCGCTGGGGTCCCAGGCAGCTGGCGCTTGCTGCCGGGACCTCCCGCCTGCACCCAGAGCGCGGCACGGCCCGGAGGAAGCAGTGCGAGGCCCATCAGGAGCGTTAGCGCGGGCACTGCCTGCTGGTGGACGGGGCCTGGGGCAGACGCCAGAGGATGGGCCGAAGGGCACAGGAGCCATGGTGGGAGAGACAGCGGGGAGTTGGGAAGTAGGTGAGGAGAGTAAGGAGGAAAGCGGTGCCCTGAACCTGGGTGGCGGGGAAGGGATCAGGTGGAGAACATTCGGGAAGAGAAAGCAGCAAGCTCCGGAACTGGAGCAGGTTAATGGTGAGGGAGAGGAGGAGGCGAAGGCCGGGCTGGAGAGGGCCCCTGGCCCCCAGCTTGGGTGATGGCGTGGATGGCGGTGTTCCCGGGGGGCTGCGAGAGGAGGCAAAACTCGTCGAGGATGAGGGCATCGGAAGTGTGCTGCGGTTGAGCCACGCGTTGACTCCAAAAGCACCTGCACTTAATGCTCAATCCCCAGCAGGGGTGAAGGAAACCGGGCGGGACCCAGGCTGCGGTTCTCAGACAGGAGAGGGTCCCCAGGAAGGGTGTGAGTGTGCCCAGGCCTCGTGGGACTGTCGTGAGAATGGGCGCCTTCCTCGGGCCGCTCTGCTTCGGCTTAGGTTCTGGCTATCTGATGCCACTCAACATGAGATCCTGACCACAAGCCGAGTAGCTGCCGCCGCCCTGCCTTTGAATCTCCAGCACTGTGAGCTAAATAAGTCCCTTTTTCTCTATAACATTTCCAGCATAGGGTATTCTGTTATAAGAACCCAAAATGGACTAGCACAGGAGGAACTTCTCACCTAAAAAATAACCTCGTACAAAATAATGGTTCAGGACTCTAAACATACATATGTCCTTCTCTTGCCTGCCCCTACAAGAAAAACTAATTTTTTTTTTTTTTTTTTTTCACCACTCAGGAAAGAATAATGAGGGCTGGGGAGATAGCTCAGGGGCACAAGGGGTCCTGGTGGCAAGTGCAAGGTCCTGAGTTGGATCCCCTGTTGGGGGATGGAGTGGGCAAAGAATAATGAACAGTGGTTTTTTAGCGACGAGTTTCGCAGCCTTAGACTGTGAGAACCTCTAAGTCGCAGCGGGGCATGAATGGCCTTTAGGAGGCTGGCCACGGGGAACAGATGCGAGAGCAAAGCCCAAGAACACAGAATGTCACCAGGGCCGCTGGGCGGTGCACAGCCAGAGAATCTGATCTCAGGATGCCGAGTTTGGAAAGAAGTAGGCAAAGGCTATGGGGCCCTGGCGGAGGTGCGGCGCGCTGGGGATGCGGGGCTGAAGCAGGCAGGCCTGGGGAAGCGCCGGCAGAAGAGCCGTGGAGAAGACCTCCAGAAGTAGGGCAAGACGGCCCGGAGAGGGGGCGGTTAGGACTCGAAACTCAAAGCTACTCTGAAATTGAATGTGCTTCAGTTTTCATTTTACTCGCACGGCTCTTTTCTTTCTGCAGGCTGCATACAGGCTTGATCTGCCTTCTGGACTCTGCTCTGGGTCCTTGAGTGAGTTAGGTCAGAGCTCAGCTCCTAGGACAGCGGCCTTTGCCAGCCTCTGATGGGCAGCAATCTTCAAAGGACGCTGACTTTCGGGGAGACTCTGGACTCACTAGTTTGAAAGCAGTCTCCTCTTGGAACTTTCCTTTTTTATGTCAAATTTTAGTTTATATTTTCGGGAGGTTCTTTTATTTTCCCCACTTGATCTTTAGTGAAGTTTTCCCATGACCGTTACTTCGTTTGCTTACTATATTTTGGCGTGCTGCTATCCACAGCACTGCCTAAGGAGAAGAAAACCTTGTCTTCAGAGGTCCGGCAGGCATCTGAAACGAAGAACTTGGATGCGAGTGACTCCAGGCGCGTTGTCCAAAGCCGCCCTTCGCTGTGCTCCGGCCCTGCATATGCTACTCACTAGGAAAGAGCCGAACTTGCTCCAGTGTCTTTGGGGGACCTGTGATGGGCATTCTCCACAAAACCTGCGGATGCACAAGGCCCTCCCAGGAGGTGGTAGTGCTTGCCTATAACCTATGCCCATCCCTCTGCATGCTGAAAATAATCTCTAGATGACTTAGAATACCTCAGACTACGTAAGTGCTATGTAAATCATTCTTACCCTGCAGTGCTTAGGAAATAATGACAAAGAAACACATCTGCATGTGTTCCGTAGGGATCCAGCCAACACAGGGTCACTGCGCTTCTCATCCCTAAGTTTATATTCAGCGACGCAGTGTCTGGCTGTGCAGGGCCGTGTGGGACTCGAATGAGAAAGAGTGAGGAAACGGTTTTCTTCCCAGCTTTTATTACCACAGAGTGATTGTACTACAAGGTCTAACAGAACAAAGGTCGACTTGCACCCCTCCTAGGAAGCCTCAATAATATAAAAATTTCAGTTAATAAATAGGAAATCAGCCTTAGTCTTTTTAGTCACATCATGCACTTCTCAAAGACAGAAGGAAACAACCGTACACTTGTATATGTCAAATCTAGAAATTTCCAGTTCTCTTTTAATCCTATCTAGGATATCCCTAGACAGAACTAATAATTGAGTTTTCAGCTTTCTCTAAAGACTTAGGAAACAGATTTATAAATAGCTCATATAAATATGTTCTACTTTTTAAATAATAAAAATTCCAAGGTAGGTAATTCATTAAAATGAAGTCTTATGCCCCAAAACAGTCTCAGGACATATTAAATACATAAATAACTTAAAGCCCTTAGATAAGCAAAGGAGAAGCAACCGAAGTCTTCGCTGGTGAGAAGGACAGTGCCTCTGAGCCCAGCCTGAGCAGTATTACTTTCCAACTCTCAGTAGGGTGAGCTGTTTTGAGGACTCCAGCAAGTTTGGTGTGAAATGGAGCTAGGTCTTGGGACAAGAGTTCTTGAGTGCCAGGTGTGTTGCATGTCGGGCTTCTGGCGGGCTAGGCTCTGACCGGAATCTCAAGCCACGTGGCGGACGATGGGGGTGACGCAGGTGCAGCCCACCGTCACTTTCATCTTCTCCAGGTGGAAGGAGAGCGGGCAGTCCCGAGGCTGCCTCCGCAGCACCAGGATCTCCTGCTGCAGGGGGACGGAGCTCACGTGGTGATCCTCTCTCCCCGCCGTGTTGATGCAGCCCGAGAAGCGGCACTCGGCCTCCCAGAGCACAGACGGGTACCTCTCAGGGTCCTCGTTGCGGCTGCAGGGGAGAGGACAGTGGTGGGCAAAGTGAATTCCGGGGAAAGTCGAAAGCGAGTCAAAGAGAATTCACTGGGCGACAGGTCATAGGTGCTGCAACATTTCTAAGCGAATTATGATCTGAGGAACTTTGGGAGCACTTGGATTTTTAAAAATAATTAATGAATCAATTGCATTGCCAGTGACTGAATTTGCCTTGTGGAGAGATGCACACTCTACTGCTGGGACGCGCCTCCACCCCTCCACCTGCATTTTCAAGGAGATTAATTATAGAGGAGAAGACAGGCTTGTTACCCTGTTCAATTTCCTTGATGAACAAAGTAAGTCAGACCACATAAAGGATTTCAGCGTGATGCAAAAGATAAAATTTTAGGGTGCATTTGACTGAGGTAAAAAGAAAAACCACAGGAAGAGGAAGTAGACTTGGAACACTCTAGGAATAGGTCTGTGACTATCTGCTTGACTTGATGAAATTTATCCTGGGGAGCGAGGGCTACGTCAGAGTTTTAACCTGACGGTGTTCTCATGAGACACAGCTGAGAGGAGTTATGAGAGGCTGGGAATAGAGGCACAAGTCCCTCCACTACCTCCTCTTTCCTTTCCTCTCTAGCTGAAGAAAGGATTTGCTTTGACTTTTAATTTATTAAGACAAGGCAAAAATAACTGGCAAGTCTGGATGTGTCTTTTACCTGAACTTATTTGCATAAAGTCAAATGATCAAGGGTCATTTTTTAAAATCCTTGATAGGGTCTAAATATTGGGCATAGTAAAGGCAGAGTAAATATAGATATATACTTTTTATTAAACATAAATATCTAAGTGATGATCACTGCTAATTGGGGTTGATGTTTGGCGTCAGTGACCTTGAGCTCCCACGGGATAAGTGTCAGGAGGTGTGGACGGCCCTAGCTGTGGAAGCAGGGAGGACAACGGAAGTTTGAGAATCACCTCCTGGTGCAGCTGACCTTCTGGGTTTTGGTGACTTCTGAGTTAGACCACGGTCAGGGCGGCTTAACTGGCAGCATGATGCATGGGACATTTGAGAGCAATAGAGATTTGACCTGAGACAGGGACGTACCGGAGAGTCCAAGGTGAGGTGGATCGTTTGTAGTAGTCTGAGGACCTTCTGGAATTCACGTTGTGTGCAGGGGGATTAAAGATGCTTAGGTTGACGTTGACGTTCTGGATGAGGTTCCTGACCTCAGGGGCGGGAGGACACTCTGGGTTCCGTGGGCTGGGTATTCTCGCCTTCACAGTCGCCATAAGACTCAGCAGTAGCAATGACTGTAACTGCGCGGTGAAGGAGAGAGAGACAGAGAAGGGAGACTGGGTCAGCCTGTGGCTCCTGTTGAACATTTTTTCTTTTAAGTTCATCAATTTTGATGATGGTGAATCATGAAAAACATTAAGTTCTGAGGGTAACAATATTAAATTTTCAGATAAGTTAAATGAAAAGCTACTAGATGACCCAGATCATGTGAAAATCGTTGAATGTTACCCACTTTCAGCATCTTCCCTTTGACTTAGGAAAAATACGTTATACACTGGCTGGCAGCAATTTCAGTAAAATGCCAAGTCATGCCACGTCATCAGGCCACAGCACACTGTCACTTCCAGGTCAGTGGACGAGTAGATGACCTCGATTTTGTAGGAGGAAATGGCTTTCTGCCCCCTTGCTCTTAATCTTGCCATTCTATGAAGCCCTGAGCACAGTCACACGTGCACCTCAGAAGGAAGGGCCTTAGGCAGCCCGTGGGTGTCAGCACGCATGCTGGACGCGCTGGGTGCACGCACGCCCCACAGCGAGGCACGCAGCTAAGGACTCGCTCTCCCCTGTGTTTTCTGAATACATTTTTCTGAATTTCTAACACATGGGTTGTGTAATAAAATTGCGTTTCAAAACAGATTTTTTAAAGTTAAATGTTTTACAAAGTCCACTTATTCTAAAGCCCAGTTACATGTACAACTGAACAAATAGCTTCGGTATTAAGACCATGGTATAAACAAGACAGAAACAGAGTTTGTTCGCGTAGGTTTTAGGCCATCAGGAATAGTAACCTGCTCAGTGCAGCTTAAAGAAAAATGCTGTAGGGGAGTCACATTACGTGCTTTGAACTCAGGAAAACAGATTGTCAATAAACATTTTCTTTCTACTGCACTGCGTCTTGAGTCTCCTCTTATGTGGTTTAACCCCAATATAGCAATCTTTCGGTTTTAATCTCATCTTTCAAACTGATGAATATCAGTTCTTGAAAATGCTGCACCCTGATTTAAGCACCTACCAAATGTTTCATTTTCGACCCTGCGTGTACAGCAGTCATGGAGCTCCCCCGACACCAGCATTTCATGCTGCAGCCCAGAAATACAGTCCAGCCCGAGTCTGTAAGCGCACTGCACACGAGCGTGGGACTCACCGCAGAAGGCCTCCCGGGATACATCGCTGCTCTTCCTGATCAACTGGGCCTGCAGTGCTCGCGTCGGCTGTGGGGTGGACAGAGCGCAGCATTGAATTCCGTCTTTTATAGGCCTCGGCCCCTTCTGTGGTCGCTTGCGTTGGTGTACAGCGGTGGGTTCAGGGGGTGACACTATTTTAATTAAAAGTTCCATCCTCAAATGAGGTCAGAGAAGAACCGCCCCTTTGTGACGGGCGATGTCTGCCCTGAAGGCAGGTGGGAAGGCAGGCGCTGGGGCTTCTAGAGACTGCGCCCTTCCCGTGTTCATCAAAGAACTGGTGTTGGTTGGAAATTGATCGGAGATGCTTTAGCAAGGGTCAGTATTTCTATTTAAGGCTATAGCTGATGCTGCCATGGAGCTGTGCTCTCTCATGGTGGCTCTTATGGAAATAAATGTGTGACACACTCTACAGTGTTTCTGGTGCCATGGGCCTTGATTCTCCACTTGAGCTTTGGTTTTCCCACAAGAGTCTCTGACCAGCAACTGTAGAGACAATTACAGAAATTACCTAAAGCCCTGACACATAAGGAAACTACAGAAAATATATAGTTAACAGGATGTGTTACATTCAACTGAGATCAAGAACTGTTTCGTCATGTGCCTATGCAGGTCAAGGAAGTAATAATAATCCTGAAGCCATGAGGCTTACTGTTGAGGGTGGATAGCCCCATATCTGTGTCAGCAGTGGGGATCAGACCTAGCACCCCTCAAACCCTGGGCAGGTGTGCTGCTGCTGGCCTGTAGCCCCACCCAGGCTGTGGTGTTCTGAGGCTCAACCTCATGGTGTTCTTTAAGGAGGCATGAGATGGCTGTTATGAGGGAAGGTAGCTGATGAAGTGAGGGGGCATTGAACATGGAGATGGAGCAGAGAGAGCAAGGTAGCAGGGTAGAGAGTAACCTGAGCAGGGAGGAAGAGGACAAATGAAGTGGGGGAAAGAAGGAAAGAGGTAGGAATGTGTTGCTATCTTTCTACTCTGTCAGCAACCCTCAGGTCCTTGAGAATAGTTTCACCTCAAAAATAGAAAAACAGGACATGGGTGGTAAAGACAGGGAGGAGGCACCAGTGGATTCAGATTTGAGGGGGGCTCATGGCATCCTTTCTGTGACTCCCATGGCTCTAAATGCAGTGCTTTTTATGACGTGGGCAGCTTCTGTGATGCCTTGCTGGTCATTGAGATGTGTCTTTAATTGTAGGTCATTTGTTCACACATTGACTTATGCACTGCGCCATGAGCCACTTGACGTAGGAGCTGCTGTGTTAGTCTGCGTGTGGGCTTGCATTGTGTGTGGGTGACAGAAGTGCCCAGTGCCACGAATGATGTAGATATGAACGATGCTATTTCAGAAGTACAGAACCCAGTTTCTTTTCATATCCAGCTGCATCCCAGTGACCCCGGCTAAGCTCTCTGCTGCCTCGCTCTCCATTCCGATCCCTCTGCAGGTAGTGCACCAAGCCCTGTCCTGTTCTGGACACTGTAGCGTGGACGTTCCTTCTTGCTGCTTTGGCAAGGGTGAGGTGGAGCAGGATGTTCCTGCAGTCAGCTCCTCTGATGGGCAGCAACGGGGAGGAGCTGACTGTAGCTGTCCTCCCTTGCTTCTCTGTGACAATGACATGGAGCCTGTGTGCTGCCTTTTGCACTGCCAGCTGTTGTTTTGAAATAAGGTGGAGGAACGAGAAGCATTCTCACAACGTGCGACATGTATGTTGATGTCACTGTTGAAGTCAGAGTGACTTCTCAGCCAGCGGCTCAGCTCAGGCTAAGCTCGGAAACCTCCACTTCCAGCTAGACGAGCAATGGGCAGTGCAAAGAGGGCCTGCCGAAGGTCGGGGCTCTTCCTCCAGGTCTGCAGGGAAAGCTGACTGGGGTTGGACCTAAGTCTTTTGAGGCAGAAGGGCTGCTGGGCGGAGGGCCCGAGGGCCCAGGACGCGTAGGAGAGCGTGCCTGTGCTCTCTCCATGGCTCTGCATCTGTCAGCCTTCGTTAACCTTTTCAAGGTTTAGTTTTTTTGCTTTACAAAGTGCGGTTTTGCTTGTGGGTGACTTTTGGAGAAAGCAATCGATAAAGAATGAACAGGAGCAGCAGCTGGAGGGGAAGGTTTGATTTAGTGGTTATCTCCATGTTTACCAGCCTTGCTTCTTCCAGGGCTAGAAGCAGACAGAGCACCACAGGCGGCGAGCAGCTGCAGGTTGCAACCTGGGGTTGGGACTGGGGCTGAGGATCAGAGGCTGGGGAATGGGTGACCGGAGGCAGCCAGTCACCCACCTAAAGGGGAGAGAGCACTGAAATGGTGGGCTTATGGATTTAGGGAAATAATTTTCCACACTCTTTGAAATTATTAGGCCATCAAATAGCATCCTTTCCTACTTACGGTAAAGAATAATACAGAGGCTGTTAGAGAAATGCTTACTTTAGCATGCAGGAGGAAGTACTGTGGAATCCTTTATTGCTAAAAATATGAAATAAATAAAGAAGATGAGCTTTATGTATTCTTAGGTGATATACAAGAGACTACGATCTCACTGAATCACATGTCATAGTCTTTTTTTGATGAATGTAATCACAGTGTATTGCAAACACATGCTAATATAAAAGCACAGCAAAGAATCAATCAAAACAGCTTAAAATAAATTTAACTCTGCTAGTTAACTCTGTTAATAATTAACGTGCACTGTAATTTAAAAGTGACTACTTTCATAGGTGAGTGCTTACTTGTTTGATGCTGAGCACTGGAGAGGCGCCATCTTTCCTAATCTGGTCCAATATGGTAATGGCCAACTGGGGAGAGTTCTCTTGGGCTTAAGTTTATGTTCTGCTGCTTTGATAATGGGCTCCTGCCCAGAGAGCTACACCCACTACTTACAAGAAGGACATGATGTTTTGTTTTGTTTTGCTTTGGTTTTTATTTTAGAGAGAAACAATGATAAACATAACAATGAAACCAAGCTCCAAAATGGGTTAGCAGGACAGTGCCAGTAGCCTTCATAGAGGTTCTTTAGAGCAGAAGAGATCTTGTCTGTACAAGAGTAGCACGAAGCTTTCTTGTTAGTGAGCTAAGAGAAGCTAGCTGTGCAACTGTCTCAACTATCTTGTGTCTGCATACATTTTTCCTTTTCCCTTTCCACCATCACAGTGTCTTTTCTTTTGAATTATTGGAAGTCATGGTGGTAAGAATAGAGAACGTGGCAACTGTGGTCACCAGCCAGGTGTTGCGGGAGTCGGGAAAGTCAGGATTTAATTGCAATGAGGACGGAGACCAAGTTTATCAGGCTCTAGACCATCTACTTCCAACTTGCAGGTATCAGTCCAGCTCTCTGTTAGAGGTTTATCTCTGAGATTGAAGATGCTGTCTCACGAGAACCAGAAGTTCGTACAGAAGAAATTAACCTGACTCATTAGATAGGACAGAGCAATCTTACCATCAACCGGAGAGGAGCTCTCTAGGGTAACAGTGTTATGTATTCCTCTCAGCAGTGCTTCTGACTGACAAATTAATGGACAGGAACTTCCCAGCGATGGGTACAGGAAGAAATTATAGACATTAGATGACGTGATGGGCTAACGGCATTATGATAAAGAGGACATTTCAGCAGGGAGTTTGCAAGTGTGCTGGTACATACCTAGAGTTGGGCACCAGAGCTGTTTCTCAGCCTCTGGGTTCTGTTTCCTCACCAGTGGTCATACTAATGCTGGTACGTGGTCTCCTCTGATGGACACAAGCGATGGACAGCTCCTTTGAGTATCTACTTTATTCTACAATTGGTCTTTGATGCTGTGCCTAACTAGCTTAGGTCAGGTTATTATTATTATTATTATTATTATTATTATTATTATTATTATTTATTTTTGGTGGTATCAGGGATTAAACTCAAGACCTTGCACTTGCCAGGCAAGCATTTATTCTACCGAGCTATCTCCCTGGCCCAGATCAGGTTATTTTTAATCTGATGGGATCTGATCACAAGGCTGTTCGGACATCTATAAAAAAATAAAGCAAATTTTTATGGCCAAAATAACGTCGCGCAGCCATTACATTGCCCATGGAAGGTGTCTGATTAAAAAGCCTTCTGTCTCTGGTGAGTTCCAAATGGGGTGTGATGCCCATGTCACCAGGGCAAACGGGGCTTGCTCAGAACCCATTCTCTCCAGAGAGCTCAAGACACAGAGCCAAGGTAGGGAAGCTGAGTAAGAGGCCGGAAGACGGAACTCAGCACTGCGTCATCTCAGAGCCCTCTCCGCAGTTTCCCCAATCCCAAGCTTATGACCAAGCAGGTCAGCTGAGCCTGTCAGTTTCTCCTTTAAACAATAAATGTTAACTTCGTGGAAACCAGTCTTCTCCCTCAGGTGAATTTTTCACTAAGCTTTACTGAAACACTGATTTAAAGTGGGTCAGTAAACTTTCCATTTTTTTTTTTCCTAAATAGATATACTTAGAAATGTACGCGTACGCATCAGCAGGTGTATGCAAATTCCTCTCGCAGGTGGTAACGCTGACTCCATCTGTCCTCCCAGAATCAAGGTCAGCCAGTGACTGGTTTCAAGTCTGAACGGATGTCACCCAAGAGCGCAGTTTAAAATTAAACAAGCGAACCCAACCACACATTGTGGTTGGGCTATTAGGTTATCGGCTTTTTCTTTTTTCTTTTGAGCAATTTTGAAGTGAATATGATTGAGATATATTTAGGCTCTAGAGCATATTGAAAAGGAAAGATACAGCATTTGAACTTGGAAAAAGTTGACACTTGGTTTTTCTTTTTTTAGACAGAATAAGAGGATGAACTAGTGACATGGTGGCTCCATGAATTGGAAACTTGGTAACATCAGAACATAATGAAATGATGATGTATTTCTATAGCAAAACCTTGAGTAATAAAGCAGGAAAGAATATGAATCCACCTCAGGGAATGTAGAAATAGAGTTCAAGGACTGCCCAAAGCCGTCTCCTAAGGCTTCCTTAGAGAGCAAGGGAGCTGTGCATGGAGATACGTGTGGACCGGCATGCTCATATGACAGCACCGTAGCTGTCGTTATCAGAAAGAAGCTAGCTAATTCCTTAAAGAAGGTAGATGTCTTTCTTTATCCTTAGATTTTGAAATAGACTTTCACCAGGGACTCATGAGAGACCTTGGGTAGATATTCCCTAGGATTAGTTGGGTGACTGTGCACCTGAGGGCCCATGTGTCCTCAAGGCAGTCGTATCTTCTCCATTTCAGTCTCCTTACCTAGAAAATGAAAAAAGTAATGAAACATGCCCCGCTGGTGCACAGTTGTGACACGCAAGTGAAGTGAAACATGTGGTCTAGCATGCACCACGGACGCAAGGAATGTTGGTGGAATACGCATGCGTGCAGATTTGGCTACGGATGCAGGTCCTTTTGAAGAGGGGGCCCGTGTGGGCTGAGGAATGCTGGTTGTCTACTCACCTCAGTGTCTGCTCATGCTGACTAATGAATCAGTCTTCTCAGGCAGCTAACCTAGAAACAGCCCTGGACAGCAGACACAAGCATGCTAGTGACTAGAAAGTCCCTGGTGCAAGTTATTAGGTTGGTTCTTCCAATTTGTACATTCCTGCATGGAAAATAAATGAATTTCAAAATTTATACTGCATTGAACTTCACCCAGAACTGTCTGTCCACATGTATCTGTAACTTTATTATTTATCATTCAGCTATCATCCATTATTTATCTATCTATCTATCTATCTATCTATCTATCTATCTATCTATCTATCTCAGGACCTTGCATTTTCTGCATCCCCAACCCCTACAAATTTTTTTATTGTTATTATTATTATTATTATTATTTTTTAATTTTTTTTCTATTTAATAAAGATCTTTTATTGTCTCATTAAAACATCACAGGTTGGCTTTATAATCCAGAAGCTCATTTCTGTGGCTGCATCAACTCTTGGATCTCACTCATCTGGCTGCTGAACTGTTCCCTTTTCAGAAACATAAATACCATCCAAAAATTTTCTGATATCCTTGTTTTTGACTGTTGTGGCTTGCTCAACCAAAGCAGCTGAATTTGAAACAAGCTCACTGTCATTTCCTTCAAGGATTAGCTCATCTTTCTGGGCTTGAGACACTGAGCAAGCAACACCTGCCCTCATATGAATGCGGCGAATGTAGTTTTCATCCAAGAAATTCCGAATTTCGACAAGAGACCCATTCTCCTGAATAACAACGTTGATGGGAAAGTGAGCATACACAGATCTCATCTTATAACGGAAGCCCAGCGTGACCCCCTTGATCATGTTCTGTACATGGCTACAGATCATGTGGACCATTGCCAACTCCTTCCTGTTTCCCCACCCTTTGTCAACCCAGAGCCTCTTCTTTTTCTTCCCAAGGAGACTGAGTTCCACACTGATGTGGTTGAAGTCCCTCCATAGGGTTCCTCTGAGGCCCTTCACAATAACTGTACGTCCTTTCAGAGTGATGTCGACATTTTCTGGAATATCGACAGTCTGATTGCTAAGAATGGTCTTCATTCTTGCGGGAGATGCGGCAAAG
>PVKN010027600.1:0-13485 GCA_004027915.1 Capromys pilorides | reverse complement strand
TCCATGAAATAGTGAAAATAAGCAGAATTGATAATAGTAATTGAGATTATAAATGAAGGCATATGTGATAAATGTTGTTTGACAGCTCTACAAATTGGGCCTCATTTTACATGCTTATGGATTACTAATGTCTTGATTATATTGCATTTTTAGGTTTAGTGTATCTGCATTTATTGATTTGCAAATAAATGATTTATTGAGCATTTAAAAAATTTAATGAAAAGGAAAATACCGCAATATAGTATTTTAAAGTATATAGATTACACAGTGGTACAAAGAATGTAATTCCCAGTATGGGAAAAGTGTGTTTAGTGTTAAATGAATATTCATGCAAAGCACAACCCAGTCACCGGTGTATTAGTAAATCATAGCTACTGGAATGTAGACTCTAGCCATAGGAACATATTTATGACATGAATTCCCTGGTACACTAGAGTGCTTGGCATAAACTGTATGTTTAGAAGACATTTTCCAATTGGATGAATAAATCTTATTATATACACTTAAAAATAAATCTGGAAAATACCCTGTTGTCATTTAATTGTATCTGTAATTGTGGCAACTTCACTCCCTTTTTTTTTTTTTTTTTATGTTTTGAGACAGGGTCTTGCTATGTAGCTCAGACTGGCCTTTAACTCACTTTTTAGACCAGGCTGGCCTCAAACTCATAGCAGTCCTCCTGCCTCAGCCTTCCCAGTGCTGGGATTACAAGTGTGTGCCATCACACCTCACTGACGTCACCCCTTTGTGCTCTTTATGAAATGCTGAGGACATGAGCTGTCATGCAGGGTTGCTGAGACTTGAGCGAGCTACATGCAGTGTAGGGTCCATGACTGACACCTTAGGAACTGGTCAAAGGGGGTGGCTATTGTAGTCGTGACAGGCGCCATCAGAGTGCTGGGTGTTGTAACTAGTCCATCCTGTAGAGAAATATGGAAGTGTTGTCACTATTTATTTATTTATTTATGGGACCAGGGTTCAAACTCTTGACCTTGCCCTTGCCAGGCAGGCACTTGTGCCCCAGAGCTATCTCCCCAGCCCTGAGTTGTCGTAATTTTTGTCTGTCATTTTCCTCATATCTTTTTAACCATGAGCCTAAATGATAATAGTAATGGCCTTGAAGAATAAAGGTCATAAAATGCTGTTGTGACAATTTCTAAATAGTAGAATTGGAAATTTTTCTATCTTCTTGAGACTTGTATTTTTTCCAAACTAAAATAGGTAGATAGGCATTTAACTTGACATAAAAAAAAAAAAGCACTGACCCTCAGTATACATGCTTCCACTGCCACCCTTTAAATAAGGAAATGGGAAACAGAGATAGACCAGAGATGCTGCACTGGAAAGGGTGCACCCTGAGGCCAGGGAATTACAGAGGATACATACATAGTGCCCTACTCAGGGTCACTCTTGGAATGTTAAATACATGCTTCATGGCCTAAGCAAGTTAGCAGGTAGTTAATAATAGGGTGTTAGGGAGGCAGGACCAGTGAAGAAAGAGCCAGGCATGGCGGAGCACACATATCATCCTGCACTCTGGGAAACTGAGGCAGGAGGCTTGCAAGTTTAAGCCCTACTTGGGCAACATAGCAATGTAGTGAGACTATAAAAATTTAAAAAGACCTGGGGAAGGAATGGAAAGAAGCAAGAGAAAAGGGAACGAGGAAGAGAGTAAGGGGATAAAGGTGGTTAGTTTTGATTGATTGGTTCTGGAAAAAGTGGTTTGAAAACTTGAAGAATTGATAGTTGACAGTGGTTTGTCTTTATATCAGCTACTTTCCATTTCTCCAGTAAAAGAGAATAAAACAGAAAATTAGGGTAGGAGTTAGAATGCAAGCACGTAGTTACTGTGGGGCCTAATGAGAATTTCCAGAACCCTTTACAGGGAATCCCTGAGCAAATACCCTGGTCTTTTCTAGTTTTTTCCTGGTGATTCTAACTCGCCACTAAACTTTTGGTTGTACCAATTCAGGCCTAATTCACTGACATGTGTGACCCTTTTGTGAAACTTTATTTGCAGATATTTAACACCGTTCCTGATGTGCCGCTCACCAGTACCCAGCTGCACCTGCTGCGGAAGAAGAGCAACGACTCCAAGCCCCCGTCCTGCAGCGAGAGGCCGCTGACGCTTTTCCACACTGTGCAGTCCACAGACAAACGTGAGTCCTGGCTGCTGAGGGCAGGCTTGTTCAGAGCCATCCCTTGCCACCTCTTGCTGCTTGTGGGGCCTCTCTGGCCTCTGTGCACTGCAGGCCTTTTGTGTTCTTGGAGACTGTCTGGAGGTGCCCTTCCAGGATCCATTGCTTAGTAACCCTGTAGGGCAGGAAGCAGCATTGCTGTGAATGAAAGGCAGGGCCTGCTGCAGAGGATTCTCTTTCCAAATCTGTGGGCAAACACCTGAGCCTCTTTCCCCAGTTCCACAATGACAGCTCAGCTTCTGCATTGCTTCTGTGGCTGCTCTAGCTTTGTTGACAGTTCCCAGAGAGCTAGTTTCCTCTCCTTTTCTCAATTTGTAGTTGAAAGCTCATAAGAGGGAATCATGTGTCCTACTAGAATGGGTCTCTGTGAGACCAGGACCTTGTTCTGCTTACCCTGTTACTCTACTTCTCTGTACTTAAAAATATTTGAAATTAATTAATGAATTAGAGAATAATTCCTCCTTGTTCCAAATAGCAGAGTATTGTCACCACAAATATCTCAATTTTTACTTCTAAGATGTTCTTTGCAGTACTCAGTACTGGACCTAAAATATATAGCCTTATTTCAGCTTTATAAGAGACTTGTGTAGTGTAGCAATAGAAACCTCAAGTTCTGCTAAAAAGCCTCAGTTTTCTTATCTATAAAATAGGCACAATGGTACCTATCTCATAGAGGAGTTGTGAGGATAAAGTGAAATGATGGATTTCAGCATCTGCTGCTAGGCTTAGAGCATGGCAAGGGCCAAAAACTAAGAGCCACTGCTGGTAATATTAGTTACTATAATCAGGAAACCTGAGGTGACCACGGCTTTCCTGGAAACCTAAGAGGTATGTTACCACGTAGCCTGATTCTTCATTTGCTCAGCAGATGGGAGTGAGGTCAGGCCTATTCTAGATATTCCGTGGTATACACTGAGAGGCCAGGGCCATGTGCAGATCACAGAGAAAACAAGCACAGCCAGATGCCTAAGAGGAATACAGACTGCAAGAAGGAAGCCAGTGCCGACAGCCAAAGCCCTGAAAGTGTGCATATCCATGGACCTAGGAATTGTTCCAGGAATTTATCTTAAGGAAATGATGATAACTATGAGCAGAATTAGAAACAAGAATGATAAGAGATTTACTCATAAAAATAAAATTTCTACAGTAATTCAAATGGTGCTACATACTACCTCCTTATTATAGACTCCAAGAGCATCTTTAAATGCAGGTAGGTTTGGGAGCAGGATAGATTTACTTTCAGGAATTAGGAAAAAGAAAGACCATTATTTTTGAAATACAAGAGTATCATAAACATTTTTCTGACAAACAAAAGGGAAAGATGCCAATCCAGATATGGAGACTGTTCAAGGTAAAGCAGGACACCATTCTTTCTGTGTCATTGCTGCTCGTGGAGATCAGCAGTAGCATAGCAGCAGTAGTAAGGGTGGTCTTGCCACCACCCAGAATTTACCAAGCACTGGCTCTGCACTGGCTCTGCATCTGAAGCATTTCAATCATCACAACAGCCAGATGACTTCCAGGAGAATTTGAGGCCTCAACTGCTGCGCTACTGCACACACCGCACACCGCACCACACCATACTACGTGGGTCTCTTATTACAAAAGCTGAAATAAGATTCTATATTTAGGGCCCACCATTTGAACACCACAGAGAACTCAGAAATCCTGGAAAACCATGATCACTATTTTCCTGAGGACTCAGAGGCCCTGAGATGTGACCAGATCTCTTGAGCCACTCATAGCTGATGAGCAACAGGAGCAGAATTCTCCCCGGGCGTCCTGGAGCTACAGTGCCTATGTTTAAGCAGGATGTTCTTGTCCCTCCCTGGGGCGTGACTCGCTATGGGTGCAGCTATTATGCTGCCTGAGCCCCAGTGAATGTGCCAGTTTGCTTCCCTCACCCCACCTGAGCTCCCAAGATAGACCCTATCTCCATATTCCCAGCCCTGGGAGACATCACATAAACATCAGCTGCATATAAAACCCAACCTTGGCACCTGTGGGGGATTAAGCAGTAACTAATATTGCTAGCAGTGGCTCTTAGGTTTTGGCCCTTGCCATGCTGTAAGCCTAGCAGCAGATGCTGAAATTTGTCGTTTCACTTTATCCTCACTACTCTTCTATGAGGTAGGCACTATTGTGCCTATTTTATAGATAAGAAAACTGAGGCTTTTTAGCAGATTGGGACAGGCCAAACAGTATCTGTCAGTTTCCCTAAGCTTAAGATAATGCTGGGTTTGTGGCCAGAGTAGCACAGAAGCAGCCTCTCAGTAGATTGTGCTTAAGCACAATCTGGAGCATGCAGAGAATTTGGAGAAGAAGAGAAAATCAATTAGATCTGTGTTCAAGATTAATTTTTTCACAGGAGGCAGAGTGAAAGTAAGGACATGTGAGAGCAGACCTGCCTAAGCTGTGGAACAGGCTGCTGGGTCCCGGTGTGTGGCAGGCAGGGAGGCAACAGGGTTGTGTCTCAGCATTGGGCAACACTCCGTAGAAACAGGCCATACTCTCCACACACTCCAGTGTCCGTAGGGGCCTCACTCCTTTGCTTTCTCTGAGAAAAAAATCATCTATAAACATAAAAACTTGTGAGTCTGTTTTACCATCTGTTTTGAATACACCTTGTGTTCTAGGAAATTGGAATGGTATTGGGCTGTTAAGGAAAGCACCATGGCAAGGGTGGTAGAATCAGTGCTGCCAGGACCAGGCAGGGACTGGAAAGTTCTGTGGGACCTACACCTCCTGGGTTGTGATCCAGCCCCCATCACTTGTAGCCCAGCAGGTGCCAGTGTGCTGTGACACTTTCACACACTTCTCCCTTTCCTTTGGTCCATGGGCAAAGAAAACCTGATCTTTGCAGTTAAAGTACACGTAAAAATGATGGGAGTAATTTGTGGGGAAGATGTGTGTTTGCATAGAATAATGTCCTGCAGTTTAAGGCCTCCTTAGGCAGTGCTTCTCAAGCTTTAGCCATTTACATAAACCTCTGCTCATTCTTGGAACCGCAAATACGTAACTCAGTGCTGTTATTTGTTTAATATACTTCAGTTGACTTTAAAGTAAACCGCTTCTCTACATGGTCTCATCCTTTTATGTAAAGTCTCTAAAAGCATAAATTTAGTGGTCTCACTGTATCATTCGTTACCATAGATCAAAATGACTATATAACCATTAAAATAAAAAGTGTTCATCCCCAGTCCACCTGTTATTCTCTTATCTACCACCTGTTATTGAATGTTCACTGTCCGAAATTCACTGACGTGCCTCTTGACTTCGACTGACTCCAGTCTTTCTTTTTCGTTTAAATACACAAACTCGTTTCCTTTATCAGCTTGACTAGAATTAGGTTCAGAATATGTCAGGGGCTGCTTACATTGCAGGAATGCTCACCACTCACATGTCAGTGTTGTGCTGTGTGCTCTCAGCTGGTCGTGATACCTGTCCAGGTTTGATGTGACTCCGCCTTTCTTCAGCTTCTTGCCTAGAGCAAAAATCCTGTTAGAGGACTGTACAGCGTAGGTGCACATGTCACGTGCACGTGGATGGATGTCTCTCCTCTACCTTCAGAAGCGCCATGTCACATTTTCAGAAGCTCATTTCTTCTTCTGTCTGTCCAATCTGCTTCAAGACCAATTATGCTTCTTTATCTTCTCAAGAAAGTAGTTGCAGTTTAATATTTTCCCTCCATCCCACTGGCCAGTTCCCTTTGCAGTCCCCAGTTGAGATGCTTAATGGGCCTGAAGCTTCTGGAGTAGCCCCCTTAGCTGCCTGCCTTGGAGGTTTGGGCTATTTATCATCAGCGTACATTTACCCCAGCTTTCTCCAGTGACCCTGTCCTGCGCATAAATTCAGCCCAATATGTCCCACCCAAGAAGACTCTGTGCTAGTACCCATGACTTTGTATTATCACTTACCTTCCTTTTCTCAGAAAGTACACTCCTGAGGGCCACGTTGAGAACTCTGTTGACTTGATCCTGTCTTAAATTTGTGGCAGTAGCCTGGCATGATAGATGTGTGTCTCGTTTTCCAGGAGTTTTTCCTGCTGTGTAGGTAGCCCTGTTGTGTAACCCAAGCATCTACTTTTAATCTATGGGAGTGAATGGAATCTTCTCTGATAACTTCTTCCTTTGTCCTAAAGGTGAAGCTGTCTTTTTAGTGACAGTGATGTCTTCTCGGAATGGCATAGCATGTGATTTCCCATGCTGTGTACTGGCTGGAGATTTAGGTCAATTGCAGGCAGTGTATGATTTCTCCTCCCACAGGCAGTGCACAGTGGACACAGGGTTGGAATGAAGTGGGAGTGGCCTGAGAGATGAAGACTTCAGGGAAAAGGATTATGAAAAGAGAGCATTTAGAAAGCATTGTACCAAACATCATCAGGAAGCCACTGACTGCTTTAGTGAAGAGGGGCTAGATATCCCAGTTGTCTGTAGCTCGTCAAGGAAAATTTTCTAAAAGGAGAAATTTTGAGAAAGATACCTAAAGAAATGAGTGTCCTAATCTGGCCCAGAGGACAGAAAGGAGGCCTGTGGTGCGTACTGGAGCAGGAGCGAGTCCTTTCTGCAAAAATCCATGGGTGCCTCTGTCTCTAGAACTGCTGAGAGGCCTGCGGAGCGGTTACTTCCCCGAATACAACATGGGAAACATTTTCCCATTGAAATTGGTTTTCTGTTTATCTGTGTTTAATATGTGTGACCAAATAACTTATCAAGTGGTTACTTGTGCTGGGCACTGTGTGAAACAGCATCATATAAACTTTAAAATTATATCATACAGATAACAGACCTATTTTCCAGTTGGGAGGAAATAAAATTTATATTACACCATATACTCAGGGCCATCCAGCCTCAAAGTAGTTTTGTATTGAGTTAGTACACTTTGAAGCTATGCTATTCACCAGTAATTCAGATTTACAGTTTTAGTGATAGAACAGATACAGAGGAGAGGTGGCTTTGTAAGGGTTTACTGCGGTGACTAAGTCTCCAAACCCAACTTTATTTCTGAGGGGAAGGCTTCCTCATGATCCTGGAGGTTAAACCATCATTAAGCTTGGAGCCTGCTTGTTAGAAACTGGGAAGTCGGGGAGCGGGGAGAAGAAGCTGGTGCAGAAGGACAAATGTATGCAATTGATAATGAGCCCAGGGCCCAAAAAGAGTTGCAGTTCATTCAATAACAATTTTAAAAAGCATTAATATGCCAAGAGGCCTGCTAAATGTATCACAATCTCATCTTAGCCCCACAATTAGTAGTCCTGAGTCACAAATTCTGTTCCATGCTTTGTAAGCTGGGGCTAAAAAAGTAAACTGAGGCTAGAGAAAAGCAGCCATGCAACCAGCAAATGGCAGAGAAGGTATTTGCCCACATGGCCTCTTCCTCCTGCACCTTATCTCCACAAGATCTCTTTGCCTGTTCTTGAGCCACAGAAGTGAAAACCTTGATAGACTGAGTCACAGAAGCAACAAAAACCATCTGTCTCAGCTTCCAGAGCCACCATGAGGGCTGTTGAGCCATGTTAAATGGGCTCTTAATATGCAAACTGGCAAGGTGCAGTCACATGACAGCCCTCCCTCCAAATCTAGCTCTGTGAAGAGCTGTATGCTTTCAGTAGTGGCTTTAGTGTCCTGGGCCATGGCACTCACTCACATTTGCAGTCACCTCCAATCACATGGTTTTCCGCTGTGCTGGCAGCTGGATGGTAGTGGGGGAGATTACTGTTTAATGAAGTCTCTGCCACAGATGCATCATCCTGCAGAAGCTGAACTAGTATGTCTGAGTGAGTGGTCCTGACATCCGAGCTGCACCTTTTTGGCCAGGTATAGAAGATAGAGCTGGAAGGATTGGAGGGAACTAGTACAGGGGCTTATGCCTTTCAAACTTCTCCCAAGAGGTCACACAGTGATATTTATCACGATTTTCCTCAGGTTTTTAATATTTATACCAAGATATTGAAATGAATTTCTTAGAACAATGGTTTTTCGACTTCAGTCTATATTAGATTACCTTATTCTATGTTGGGAGCTTATTAGACCTTATTGGGAGGAGCTTGGTGGGAAGTTGGCTGGAACTGAGGCATCTGTACATTTAAAAGCATCCAGCAATGTTTATGCTAATTGAAATTAGAAAAGCTTAGCAAGGTAGGAACAGAGCTGTTGCTGGTATTCTGTCATTATTAGACCATCTCTGTGACTCCCTGTCAGGATTTGGAGTGGCCTGGTGGTTAAAATCAAAGGCACTACAGCTAGACTGTATTTTCTTATTTCTGTCTCTGTCACCTCCTACCTTCATGGCCTAGAGAACATTCTTTTGCTTTCCTCCATGTTTTCATCTGTAAAGTTGATTGCTACTGATAGCTTCCCTGGAGAATAATTAGCCTGAGTAAGTGAGACAGCACATGTGAGGTATTGACTGGATGTAGAGCATGGTGAGACCTAGGAGCTGCTAGCTGGGATTGTTATGATTATGGGCAGGCAGTGGTTTTACCTTATCGTTGATGCAGGAAGTAGTCCTCCTTTGGAGCCCAAAGATGCCAAAGAAGAGGCTGCAAATGAAGGAGTAACAGTGGTTCCAGAGGGAACCTGGTTGATGCTTGAGTGCAAACTCACCAGCAGCTGAATTGCATTGTAGGGAGCTGGCACAGCTGCAGATAGGAATAGGCATTGTTTCACATGGATCACGTTAACTGCTGCAGAGTTAAAGCTCTGGTTAATTCTTTTAGTTGAGTTAATGCATCCTGGACCCTCTCCCAGACCCAATGAAAGACTGAAGATTCAGATTATATTCTTCTCAGGTGTATCTTCCCTGATGAAAAGTGATTGGGAATTCATACTGTGCTGTGGCTTACGTAATGCCTTTCTGTGAGCAGTCAAAGCTGTAGCATGGGCCATTTTTCAGGTTGCCTCTGGAGATCACAGGCCTTCAGGACATACCTGTTTGCTTTGGCGGGAGACATGTTTATCCACATAGAGTTCTATTGTCACGCAGGCAGCAGAAGGTGTAATTTGGCCCTTAGCTTAATTATGTGTGGTTACTATGTGTGACTGAAAACCACATAGTTGATGTAGCAGTTGTAAAAAAATGATGTGTGGAAAGCCAATGTCAAGCAAAAGTTAAAGATGGAACCATTAAATAAAAAATACAAATATTAAAGGCTCATGTCTCTGGCACTATCTCTAAGTGAACAAAGCAGATAATGCAGCTATATGTGCAACATGATCCTTTATTAAAAGAAAAATAATGCGTATGTCTCTATATACATCTCTATATAACAGAAAAACTGAATGTTTAGATGCCAAGGTAAGTACAGCTGGAGAGTACTCATGCAGGGTATTTTTGTATGCTTTACTTTCTAAGGTACAAAGAAATGCCTCTTTATTAAGTCTTGGCTTTTTAAGCTATTGAAAACGAAGCTCCCTAATTGTACCTTCCACTTACTATCTGAAGTCCATTTTGTAATGGATCGTGGGATAAAAATAAGTAAGAACATAGCTTCTTCTTTCTAGAGAGCACCACAGTGAGCAGCCTGTGTGTAGACTCCCTTAATATCAGGCAGTGATGGGACACATCACTCCAGTACAGTTCTCCAGTAGGAAAGGAGCTAGATTTTGAAGAGTAGAGTGTCTAACTCTGATCAGTCAACTTCCTATTCATCCGTTTGTCTAGAAGCTTGCTCCTATCTTTCTTTGGGAAGCATGTGTTTGTGTATTTTTAGTGGTAGTGTTTCAGAGCCAGGCATCCCCCTTGTGCCTCCACATCTCATTCTTCTAAATAAATTCAATCCTAGATTTGCCCAATGCTATTCCCATTCTTTTTGAAATCCAGTTTTATCAACATTCTTTCCTTTTGCAAAGGAAAGGGTTGTTACAAGTATGTTAAGAAGAATCATTCAGGCCACTTAGAATCAAAACCAGAGACTGTTTTACCAAAATCAACCTGTCAAAAGTTTTGATAGCAGATGTTTTGTATATGATGAAAAGACTGCTCATATTTTTTCATTTATCAATTAATTGTTCAGTCCATCATTGACCAGTCTGCTTTTTAAGATTTTTTTTTAAATGCCTAAACTGTCCTTTAAGATTATTTTTATCATAGAGACTGAAACAAGTCATCGTGAAATCAGACCACCTCAGATTTTACTGTGGTTTGGCATGCCACTAGTACCAGGAACAAAACTGTAGGAAGAAAAGCATGCTTCAGAAAGTCCAATTACCAGTTCCCCATGGACTTGGGTGTTGCCCAGAGATGGTAAACTCAGAAATTGCTCCGCACTCATCATTTTTTATTGCAAAATTCATTAAACTGCCATGCTGTTATCATCCTATCTTGTCAAAATGATACATTACAAACTTCATTGCAAAACTTTAACAAGCAGGAGAAAGCATACCTCTCTCTCAACCACAATTCAGGAAAGCCTTTGGGTATTTTTTTGGTGTACCTTCCTATTTTTTTTATAGAAAGCTCTGTGTCTTTGCAAATCCCTTTCTGGTAACTCCCTTTTTCTCCTTTGATCATGTGAAGAGTTTCCTCCTTTTGCCTCTGTGAGGGAGGTGTCATGAGCAGCTGCTAAAGAACAGTCCTCTCCCCCCACTTTTTTGACCTTTACTCTAGAGTATGTTGAAAAGATAACACATTAGCCTGAATTCTGACAGACGTGCTTGTACAATGGGAAACTTCCTCCTAAGTGATGTTGAAGACCTGTGTTTCATAGTTTGTCTCCATTTCTGTGTATTTAGTGGGCCAGACATGTTCAGGCCTGCCAAGTTGTGTGAGTTTGACTTGGCTGGGATGTGCTTTCCTGGCCTTGCCTCTGGGTTCTGTGATACACAGAGAACCTGTCTCCCCTGTGTGATGGAGTTGCCATTAAAGTGAGTCGGAGTCACTTGGTAAATATGGAAAGTGAAGTAGCTTAGCTCTCAGATTTCCATGGCAACCCCAGAACAAGTACAATATCACCAAAATTATTCTGTGCTTTTCCTTTTTTAGTTGCAATGATTTGGTTGCATACTCATGTTTTTCCACTCCTCATCTGTACAGAAAGTAAAAATGCTACTCACTGTCAGCAGCACTTTGGTTTGGAAGACATTAATGGTCCTTTTCTGAAGCACCTGAAGAATTCAGTCAGATTACCTCTTTCTTTTCCAGCCAAATAAATAATAATAATAATGATAATAATAATAGTAATAATAATAATAATTGATTGCATATTCTCATTTTCATTATTACTGTTCTGTCTAGCTTTGTATATGCGATACATGGAGTAGACACCAGAATTGTGCAGTACACTTTAACCTCACTGAGCCACTTTAATGGATACTTAGAGACCAGTAGTACCCCCCGCCCCACCCCCACCCCCCTTGAGCACTCTGCATCCCTAAGGAGCAAATTCTCATGCAGCTTGTCAGTGCTTTCCAGTGTAAGCTCATGAAAGCACCCAGCACATTACTGATACATATTTATAATGACTTAGGGATTTACTTTATCGTTTCCTTGTTTTTGTGTTTTAATTTGTTTTGCTTTTGTTTTTGTTTTACTAATATAAAGAGATATTCTTGTAGACAAACAAGTTTGAGAAAGGCCAGCTTGCCCACTGACTGCAGCCTGTGCCGAGCACTCCTCAGGAGGACATTATTTTTCTTTTTGTCATTTAATTGGTCACCATGGTCTTGATTTGACTCATAGCTGGTGGTTATATTTTTTTGAAGTCCACTAACCTGTAATTTTTTTTCCCTCTAGCAGCATAATTGCCGTCAGTCCTTCCTATACCTTCTAATGAGGATGCCAGAGTTGGACTGATTCATCAGTGACTCAGTGAAGTCCAGCTCCGTTATTGTAAGGATACAGTTTGTTTTTATTTAAAATAAGTCCTCTGAGCTGCCTGTTCTCAGGCTTTTTTGTTAGGAGCAGGTACTTATTTGCCTTCAGAGGAAAAAAAAAATCCTCCTATTTTAAATGACAAAACTGAATCATTTTCTCTTTATTTCTCTGGTTTTTAAAAATATTTTATTTATTATTTTTTCAGTATAGGGTCTCTCCATGCAGCTGGGATCACAGTGATCCTCCTATCTCAGCCGCACCCCCTCCCCCGCTTCAGTGCTGGGATTACACGTGTGTGCTACCATGCCCAGTTTCGATGGCTGACATGGCATGCACTACCAGGAATCAAACCCAGATCCTTGTGCTTGCCAGGTAGTTGCTTAGACTGCCTAGCTATCTCCTCAGCCCCTACTCTTTATCTCTTAATTTATTCCAAATTCTTAAGAATTTGTCTTGGTAGCATTTGCCATACTTATTAAAACATTCGGTTTACATCATGTCATATTCTTCACCCCCTCTTTGAAATAATTCTTACCATCTCACTCTATTGCTGTTGGAATTCTTAGCATCTCTGCTTAGATCTTTCACCTACATTTTCTATCTTATTTGCTGAGATCATAGATGATGAGACTTATCCCTACATCTCTCAATTACTCTTCTCTCATTGCTGGAACAAATACCAGACACCCAAAATAAAGGAAGGAAAAGTTTATTTACCCCACAGTTACTGGAAGTTTCAGCCCATACTCAGCCGGCTCCAAGGCAGAGCAGCATATGGCAGAGGACAACCCTTCCTGGTTGTGGCAAAGAACAGAAAGCAAAGGGAGTGGCAGCAGCTCAGGCAGCTAGCTAGACTCTTTCCCCCACTATTGTAATGCAGATTACCAGCCCCAGGGCAGGTGCAGCACCCACACCCACAATAGTCAATCACAAACTCCAGGAGCTGTCCCATGAGGCAGGAGGCTTTGGGGGGACACCTAGACACAAAGAATAACACAAACTCTAGTAGTTTGTAGTCAGGAAGTGCCAGGTTTGTGGATTTCCTTGTCATATAGCCCATCAAGGGCTGCCAATAAAAAGCTGCCTGTTACGATGAATATTTGACAGTCTTGACTATCAAGTTGTGAAATTTAATACATATTTTTGTATGTTCTCCTTGGACAAATAAGTTCTTTCTATGATCTTTTGTATGGACTGTTGTTATATTGTAGGTTAAGTATCAGTGAAAGAATACTTTGCATCTTATTTATTGAAAAAAAGAATATGAATGTCCTGTATTAAATGAAACAAATCTGTAAGCTCTACTTGTGTTTGGGTGCTTGCCGTATGCTATTGACTCCCTCAGCCCATAGAGGGTCCAGGCCTTGCTTTCTACCAGCTCCCTCTTTGTCTAGCAGGTTTAGTTCAGATGAACATACTGTGTGGCATTTGCTGAAGCTTCTTCTGCTAAGTCATAGAGTTACTAAGTTTTTAA
>PVKN010027599.1:0-13488 GCA_004027915.1 Capromys pilorides | reverse complement strand
AAAAGTTATACCATTGGGGAATAATGACAAGAAAAATATTTGTATATGTTCAGTACAGACAAAATTTTGTTTTCAAATATTTTTGATTGGAAATAGATAAAAACAATAGAAGTAGAACTCAAAGGTGTATGTAGGTGGCTGTCTAAGTAAATGTATGTTATTCTCATAGATTTAGGGATATATGTAGAAAAAATGAATTTTTTAAAATTGTGTCCCACTTGTTACTGCTGTAACTTTTTGACAAGATTATAATGGTCAGATGGAGAATGTAAATAATAGTGGCAACTATTCAATGTATTGAGTAAAATTAGAATACAACTTTTTAAAAGCTCACTAATTTTTCAGGGGTACTAATCAATAAAATATAATTGGTATTGCATGTTTCAAAAAGGAAATATGCTAAGTCAGAATGATATGTCATAAGGTTTTAGTCACTATGTAGGTTCAAGTTGATGTAGTATTTTATTTTTTATTTTTTAATTTTATTTATTTGTTTGCTTGTTGTGTTTGTTTGTTTGTTTATTTATTTATTTTGTGGCTGGCTCAGCCTGCCCTGGTGGTGGGGCTGGCACAGCATGTGGTGCCAGGGATCGAACCGCAGTCCCTGCAGTTGCCTGAGCTTTCCTAAGCAGGCGCTTTAGACCACTGAACCATCTTGCCGGCCCCTTATTTTATTTTTTTAAGAGAACAGGTTTTTTGTTTTTGTGTGGTACCAGGGATTGAACTCAGGCAAGCTTGCCAGGCAAGCACTTATTCTACTGAGCTGTCTCCCCAGCTTGATGTATTTTATATTTTTTATAGTATATAATTTTTAGCCCATCATGAATGTAGTATCTTAGCTTTTTATAAACAAACTTTCTAAGTTTTGATTTTCTGTTAACTAGCTATAACAACCAAGATATTCATCCAAAATATACTTACTTATGAAAAAGTTATTTCCTTAAAAGAATGCTTTTTTAATCTGTAAAAATTTTTGTGCTTTATTTTAGCTTAAAACAATAGAAACTTTACTAGGTAGTACAACCAAGATCAGAGATGTGATTATTCTTGGAATGATAACCCAGTTAAAAGAGGTAAGTAGAAAGGAACTAAAATATATTGTGTACAGAGGCAAATCCCTCATAATGATTGTGAGCATTGTATATTCCTAAATTGTACCAGTAAATTAATTTTTTTAGAAAGACATGTGCATGCATCAGTTCACACATGGAATATAAACATTAGGTACTGCAAACATGTACTAATAAAGTTAAATGAAAAAAAAACAGGTAAGTTAAACTTGAGTTAGCATCAGACTTATTTTCAGGCTGGATTAGTGAAGCGCTGGTGCCGTGGAGCATTTCCACAGGAAGGCGTTCTTCATTGAAAACTCACCTCACGCACTAAGTGCTTTTCATCAGCGCTTGGTTTCCTGAGCAGACAGCAGGAAGATCTTCTCCTCCAGGTGCCCAATTTGCATAGCCTGAAATTACCTTCCAGTGGCCTCTGGTTGAACTGAGAGCCGCAGACCACATACTGGTGTCCAGGTGGCTGCTGGGTCTTCTAGGAAAAGGCTCCTAGTGAGGCCCTCTTGTGGCCAGCCTGGATGCCTCCAGCCACCTCTTGATCTGCAAGGACACTGTGACAGTGGCAGGGTCACTTAACTCAGTAGGTCGCCAAGCTATTGTACTTAGTGAAAAATCCTAGGCTTGGAATCGCTGATATTTAAAGATGTGTTCTTCGCTCTGTTGTCAGACATGTTAATATTTTAATTATTTCTTTCATAATATTTATTTATTTTTACATAAATGTACATGTATGTATTTCTTTTAATTCTGTTTTAGGGGAAATATTTTTTGGAAGATCCCACTGGAACAGTACAACTAGATCTTAGTAAAGCTATATCCTTCACTTTTGTTTTGTGTTGTTTTCTGAGACTGCTTTTTATTCTGTTGTCCAGGCTGGTCTCAAATTCTTAGGCTTAGGCATCCTGTACTCCCACCCCCTTCACTTTTAAAAATCTGTGTTTTTAAAATTTATGTTACATGAATTAGAGAAATTAATGCTACACCATCCTTAAATGTACCTATTTGGCTTCCCAGTGTTCTGTGTGGTGTTTGCATGAGATAATGGAGATGTAATCTTACACAGAGAAGAACTTCGAATCCTGCTCATTTGGAGAATTTCAGATAAGCTGACGAAGTTTATACTAAGCTAAGAATGATCTAAACTGTCAGTATTACCAAATTACATTGTAAAGTAGACATGGGGACATTACAACCTAAAATTATCTGTATTCTAAGTTATGGTTCACAGTTTCAGATGGTAAGTCTGAATTGATTCTTTAGAAATCTTGGGCTCAGCATGTGTGTTGACTTTATTACTGCCTCAAGCACAGCAATAGAAACATTGTCCTCAGCAGCTGCGCACCAGTTCCATAGCGGCCTGTACACGGAGGCGTGCTTCGTCTTGGCAGAAGGTAAGTCAGTGTACTCTTCTGTCCTCAGTGTTAAACAGTGAAACCATTTCTCTTTGGGTGAGATTTGTTCACATGATAAAATTTAGGAGGACACTGATCATGACAGCATATGTTCAATAACTTAAAGTAACCCAGACTGATAGGCAGATAGAGACCTTTTGGGATGATAAATGTGTTTTCGACGAGTAGGGGTAACTATAAATATAATAAAAACCATGGAGTTGTACACTTTTAAAGGGTGAATTAAATGGTATGTAAGCTATCACCCAATCAAGTTGGGAAAAAAAACTTTGTGGTTTCTATTTGGGTCATAGAATGAAACATTTTCTAGTATATATATATATGTATGTATATATGCTATATCTAATTCTCTATGCTCCAGCATGTACTGTTACACTTAGGAAGATTCATAAATGCAATCCTCAGCACAAAAAAGTTTTACTTTCTAGTTAGTGTACTCCTATTTAGAGAATTGCTTTACTTATTTGTTTGTTTATTTATGAGACAGGGCTCACGTTGCAGTTCAGGTTGGCCTCAAACTCACTGTGTAGCCCAGGTTGGCCTGGAGCTGTGGCAGTCCTCCAGCCTCAGCCTCCCAAGTGCTGGATGCCAGATACGCGCCACCATGCCCAGCTATTTGTAGAATTTATGTGGCTCTGAGTTGTTAAATGTGGGGCAGTAGGCTTGGCAAGTTCTGTAGTTAGTATCAGGGCATAGACCATAGCCTGGCAGTAAGGCTTTGAATAACACTTTTGTCCTTGCAAACTAGAGGGTTGGGCAAGTGGAAGTGATTTGTGTTTCATCTTTTTTTAGGTTGGTTTGAAGATCAAGTGTTTCATGTCAATGCTTTTGGGTTTCCACCCACTGAGCCTGCAAGTACTACCAGGTATTAAAATGTTCGATTTTGACTATTGGAATTTGATAAAACTGAAGCTAACAAATACATGTTTACGTTAATTATTACACAATTGAAGACTTTGTGTTATGATGGAAAGAACAATGGAAAATGAGAGTTGGAAGACCTAGTTACATATGCATATACATATATATGTAGCTCAGAAGTGGTATATGGGCCTGAGATTAGTTATAATAGCACGTTTGTACATTTGCTTCACTGGAAGATTTCCAGTGTACTTACCTGTCTATAAGCTTGGGGAGAAGTGAGATAAAGGAGATAGGAAAATGCTTAGGAGAATGTAATTATCCTGTTAATATAAAGGTCCATACGTACATATATAGATGTATGTATATTGTGGCCGGCTCAGCCTGCCCTGGGGGTGGGGCTGGCGCAGCATGTGGTGCGGGCATCAAACTGTGGTCCCTGCCATTGCCTAAGCTTGCCTTAGCAGGTGCTTTAGACCACTGAGCTATCTCGCTGGCCCATAAAGGTCTTTTGACAAAAGTTATATGAAAGTTATGAGATAGGTTGTAGCTCCTTGATAGAAGCAAAATGCATCACAATATTAGAACTATTCCAAAAGAACCTTTCTAAAAAAAAGAACCTTTCTAAGGGAAGTGAGTGCTCTGTCACTCAGTAAAATTTGAACAAGCTGGACATGGCAGTGCACATCTGTAGTCTATAACCAGCGCTTAGTTTTTATTGTTTTAAAATGAGTCCATGAATTGGAGGCTAGCCTGAGTAATTTAATGGTTTGCTATTTTAAAACAATAAAATCTGTGGTTAAGAGTTTTAGTTAAGAGACTAAAGCTGGGGAGTTGCAAGTTTGAGCCCTACTGGGGCAGTTTAGCAAGTGAGACTGTCTCAAAATAAAGAATAAATAAAAAGAAGAAGAGGACTGGGGGATATACTCAGTGCAGAGGGTCCAGGTTTAATCCCCCCAACACACAGAGAGGGAGGTTTTTTGTGTTGTCAATGTAGTTCATGACTAGGAGATAAGAAACAACTTAGAAATATAATAATGACACTTTAAAAGAGTTATTACCTTTAATTCTGTTAAACTTTTGAGTGCTTGGTATATGTGCACAAATATATTGTACATATAAATGGATTCTCGTTGCCTACAGATTCTCACTAAAATCTGTCTGTAAACCCACAGTGCTGTAAACATAATTTCTTGGTGAAGAGAATATAAGGTAGAAGACCAACTGTGTTGTAGGCACAATGAATAATTTGAGTTGCCAGAAACGTCCCAGTGGAGGTGGGACGGGTGGCACTGCCCTCTTCTTTTGGCCTCATTAAGCAGTGACAGAGGACAGAGAACGCAGGGCAGCGCAGGGTGGCAGCTGAGAAGCTGCAGTGCTGGGGCAGGAGACCTGCGGTGGAGTCTCTCTCTGCTCTGTTTTGGGTCCTCTAAAGCGATGCATGGTGGGCGTTCCTTTGTAATCCTAGTTTTTCTGTTTTAAATTTAGTAATATGCAGCCAGCATTTTTGATGAGTTCCATGTGTTATTGCATGATTTGTGACATTGAGCATATCTGTAATTTGTTGGTATAGAAAATATAAGGTAGAAGACAATAATTATGTTATAATTACATAGGGCATACTACGGAAATATTAATTTTTTTGGAGGGCCTTCTAATACATCTGTAAAGATTTCTGCAAAACTAAAACAACTTGAAGATGAAAATAAAGATGCCATGTTTGTGTTCATATCTGATGTCTGGTTGGACCAAGTAGAAGTCTTGGAAAAGCTTCACACAATGTTCTCTGGTGAGCATTGTTTTTTCCCCTTGTTTATATCTTGATCTGTGATCAGGGCTCATGTTTTAACACTAAAGTCTTTCTCCTGGTGAGTTGTCTGCCCCAGCCTCAGCCAGCAGATCCCCTGAACCCGTGAGTTCGAGGCACCTTGTACAATAGAGCGAGATCTAACCTCAAAATAAAATGAAAAAACTAAAAAACTAAATTCTTTTTTAAGGATCTGTCTGTCTGTCTGTCTGTCTGTCTGTCTGTCTGTGGCTCAGGCTGCCTTAAGGGCAGGTCTCATGCTCCATGTGGAGCTGGGGATCGAGCTGCGGTCCACAGCGCCTGATTGACTTTGGTGAATCATGTGCTTTAATCAACTGAGCTACCTGGCAAGCCCCTAAATTCTTTTGTTAAATGTACATTTTTTTAGTATTTTTGTTTGAAAAAATGAGTTTTTTCTTTTTTTAAAAAATATGTTTTTTAAAGAAAATTTGAGACATTTGAGAAGTAACTGTGTGTATGTATATGTGTGTGCATATTCATACCCTATTAGAATTAGTCCTGAGCGCAGTAGTGTAATAGAAGCAGTGGCTGAGAGCTTGGCCTGTGGACGCTGACAGAGCTGTGTCTGCCTGCCTTCCTATCACCTTGGGCAGGTTGCTTAACCTCTGTGAGTCTCAGATTGGAGAGCTGTTCTGAGGCTTCATTAAACACTGCGAGATGTGGCATACACTAAGTGCTCAACAAGTGGGCATTATTGTTGCTATTATTTTAATCAAAATAAGATAATAACTTCATACTAAAAGCACATGGCCAGAGGAGCAGGGTGTAATTAATGGTGGAGGACTTGCGTAGCATGTCTGAAGCCCTCAGTGAGCCTCACTGAAGGAGAAGAAAGTCTTGAAAAGCTGGGCACAGTGGCACAACTAGTCCGAGCTACCTGAGAGGCTGCAGCAGGAGGACCACTTGAGTCCACGGATTGCAGGCCGGCCTGGGCAACTTAATCATACTCCTTTGTTTTGTCATTTTGAGACAGGGTCTTGCTGTGCAGTTCAGGCTGGCCTTGCGCTCACTTTTGTAGCCCAGGCTGGTCTCGAACTCGCACTGATCCCACTGACTTGGCCTCCCAAGTGCTGGGATTATAGATGTGATACTCCATTTTAAAACAACAAAAATTGTGGTTTAAGAGCTTTATACTTTTTATTTTATTTTTTTTTAACTTTATTTATTTATGTTAAGGCTGGCTCAGCCTGCCCCGGGGGTGGGGCTGGCACGGCATGTGGTGCCAGGGATTGAACCACTTCCTTGCAGTTGCCTAAGCTTGCCTAAGCAGGTGCTTTCGACCACTGAGCTATCTCTCCGGCCCCAAGAGCTTTAAACTTGATGAGAACAATTCTTTTGGTTTTTTATTTTCTAGGTTATTCACCAGCACCTCCAACCTGTTTTATTCTGTGTGGTAATTTTTCATCAGCACCATATGGGAAAAATCAAGTTCAGGCTTTGAAAGGTATTGGGGCTTTATGCATGTATGTATTTATTCAATTTTACTTATTTGCTTTTTTGAGAGAATCTTGCTGTATAGGCTTGGCCTTGAACTCATTTTGTAGTTCAGGCTAGCCTTGAACTTATGATTATACTGCCTTTCCCTTCCAAGTGCTGGGCTTAACTCTGTTTATTACATTATTTTCATCTATGTATTTATTCAGTACAGGGTCTCACTATGCAGCTCAGATTCGTAGTGATCCTGCTGTTTTCAGCTTCCCCAGTGCTGGGATTACAGGCGAGCGCCACCATGCGTGGAGGTCTCTGGCTCAGTGCATCCTGGGGGTGGGGCCAGCGGGGCCTGTGGTGCTGGGCATCAAACCCTAGTACCTGTGCTTGCCAAAGCAGGTGCTTTAGTCTGCTGAGCTATCTCGTTGTCCCTTGGCTCTGTTTAAAAGTGTTTTTATATATGTACAAACTAAATTGGTAAGAAACTATATTTTAATCTCATTCAAGATATAGGGTGTGTTTAATCAAATATAATTTCGTTTTGTGTATATTATATACAAATTAAATTTAATATCCTTTTAAAATTTTAGATTCCCTAAAAGCTTTGGCAGACATAATATGTGAATATCCAAATATTCATCAAAGGTAATCAACTCTACTGCTACCTTTTTTCAACTAGTTTTATTTTTGAAAACCAAAAATGAATCTTAAGACTTGTATCATTGGCTTTTAAAAAATAGAAAAAGAAAGTTGAGAAAATTAAAAGATATAAAAGATAATATACTCACACCAAAATACTGTATAATTACACTGGTCTATAGATTGATAGTGGGAAGTATTAAAGGGGACACTGATAATAACAACCATATTTTTAGTGACAGTATTTGTCCAGAGCTTTGTCAGAATTAAATTAAAGTTTAGTAAAACCTAAGTGCAGCCCATCTGTCACGCTGGCCATAGTTTAAGCCCTCGATCACTGGAGCGTGCACATAGAGAACACTCCCACCGGGGCACTAGTGGAGACTTAGCAGTTTACTGAAATGTATGACGTTTAGAAACTTTTTAAAACTCGTGATTCAGTTACAGGAGTGACCTGTTGTTAGAATCCTGAATAGCATTGCCGTATATAATTTTTTCAATAAGTTATGTTGCATGTCGCTGCAGTAGTCGTTTCGTATTTGTACCTGGTCCGGAGGATCCTGGGTTTGGTTCCATCTTACCAAGGTAACTTTCACTCATATTTTTTGCAAAAGTTAAGAACATTTTGTGAAATTTAAAAATCCATGTCATAGCACATAAATTGTTTTTACAGACCACCACTTGCTGAAAGCATCACTAACGAATTCAGACAAAGGGTACCTTTTTCAGTTTTTACTACTAACCCTTGCAGGTAAATATTTGTATTTCATGTTATCCTTTTTTCCTTTCATTTAAATACTTCATTCTTCAAACTGATTCTGAATTTTTACTGTTAGAGAATAAGTTAAGATTCGTTTTATTTCAAATTTCTTGGAACTTTGAAAATATTTTAACTGTGTTTAAAAATTCATCCCAGGGGGCTGAGGAGATAGCTCTGTGGCACAAGTGCCTGCCTGGCCCTGGTCCCACCAAAAAAAAAAAAAAAAAAAAAAAAATCATCCCAAGTTTAGAAGCTTAAATAATGGACAGAGACTTAGGGGTGGGAGAGCCTCACCTCTCAGCCAGCAGGGCCCCCCCCACCCCCCATGCTGTAGTTCGTATCTTTGCTGCACACGCCAGGCACCTGGACCCGGCCGCTTGCTCATCATCCCCTCTGGATGGCAAGTGGACAGCTTCAGAGGTGCAGTCTGAGTCCAGCCTCTGATTTTTTAAAATTTATTTTTTATTGTTTTTACAATAATTAATACATTGCATAATGTTGTCTTCATCCTAGTTGTTCAGAGTACAAGATGCGGACATGATTTCTTGTCTAAACGTCACTAGTACAGATCTTTCTTTTTGTTGCACAAAGAGAAAGTAGCTGTATATATAGTCCCATGGTCCGCAGCAGTGGTGGATTATCAAGCCTCTGACTTGTTTACTACTCTCACGCCAGCCTCACTAGCCCTGCAGCACGCCGGCACCCTCCAGTGGAGGGCTCGCCCTCACTGCCTCTGCCTGCCTGTGGAGCTCTGTTTCTGTCCCTTCTCCCTTTCTAAGCCTGTGCCCCAGCCACATTCCTTATCTATCTGACTGCTCCAGTTGTTCTGTTTGATACCACAGCCTTCTTGATGGTCTTAACTGCTTGTCTTGTTGTTGAGACAAAATACCTGACAGCAAAGGAAAGGATTATTCAGCTCAGTTTGTAGCGGTCTCAGCCCATAATCAGCTCGCTCCAAGGCCTGGTGGCTTGGCAGTCAGGTGTCGCAGAGGAGCGACAGCTCATGGCAGGCACACTGTCACAAAGCAGCAAGGGCCTTAACGGCATCTTTCTGCCCCTTTTCTACTCTTACCTAGACTATCAGGATTAGGGCGCTGCCAAACCAATTAGTTGACCAGTAGCCACACTGCCTTAACGCCAGCTCCTTTAGTCCTAGCATCACGCCGTGAGTCAGTCACGCACTCTAGATCCAGCCACCTCTGAAAAAGCCCCACCTGTGACGATGTGCAAAGCATCTAGTCATAGCCGTAACACAGGCAATGTCCTCTAATGTTCTGTTTCTCTCTCCCTTACACTTAATCATCTCCCACCACGCCACGTAATTGCATGGTTGTTATTTGTCCTCCCACTGAAGATTGCATCAGGACTGGGATCTTCTCTTCTGTGCCCTCTCTAGGGTAGTGGGGCACACTTCTGTGCACTGACTCTAATCAGCAGCTTGTTGGATAGCTGGGCAAACAGACTGGTGCCATTTCTGTTGTTGTGGATGGCTTTGTGTTACGGACGTTTGCTTTTTTTTTTTCTTGCGGTACTGGGGGTTGAATTCAGGACTTTGCGCGTGCCAGTCAGAGCTTATGAAACCGAGCTGTCTCCTTGGCCCAACATTTGCCTTTAAAATTACCTGGCTTGTTTATTTTCACTAGCTAGGGATTGCATGCAGGACCTTGCATAAACCAGTCAGTGCCCTACTTGAGGGTTACACCCCTGGCCTCCCTGCTTCTTTCCTTTTACTCTATATGTTTTTTCTGAGGAAGTCAAGTCAACTTTTTCATTTCAGAATTCAGTATTGTACACAAGAAATTATTGTCTTTCGTGAAGACTTAGTGAATAAAATGTGCAGAAACTGTGTCCATTTTCCTAGTAGCAATTTGGATATTCCTAATCATGTAAGTAAGGTCTTCTTATAAAACTTTCTTTTCTGTTAATGTTCTTCAAGATAATTGATTATAACCAGGTGTGCTGGTGCATACCTATAATCTCAGCACTCAAGAGGCTGAGGCAGGAGAATCACCTTGAATTAAAAGCCAGCCTTGGGGCTGGCGAGATGGTTCAGTGGTCTAAAGCACCTGCTTAGAAAAGCTTAGGCAACTTCAGGGACCACGGTTCGATTCCCCAGCACCACATGCTGCACCAGCCCCACTCTCAGGGCAGGCTGAGCCAGCCATAAAAAAAAAAAGTCAGACTCCCCTACATAAGACCAACCTACACTACATGGTGAGACCTTGTTTCAAAAAAAATAAAAACTTGGTTGTATTTTTGTGGTAGCAAGAGATTTTTTTTAAAAAATTAGGTTAAGTTTTCTTAGCTTTCTTTTTTTTTTTTTTTTGCGGTACCAGGGATTGAACTCAGAACCTTGTGCTTGCCAGGCAAGCACTTATTCTACTGAGCTATCTCACTGGCCCCAAGGTTTCTTAGCTTTCTAGTGAAGGGTTTTTTCTGGGCATAGGAAAAAAGCCCCCTACAAATGGAATTTTTAAAAGTTAACTTAATTTTGCCTATCAACCTCTTAAATTGTACTTCAGAGTACATGCATGTCTGTTTAATAACATGTCCCTACTTACCATGCATGTCACATGGAGGCTGTGCAGCGTTTCCTGTGTAGTTTCCAGGGTCCTTCAGCCATCGTTGTCCGACCTGGTTACCTGCCCCTCCACCTAAGAGGTCATGAAGTGGGTCCCACAGAACATTATTGTTACTCATAATATTTTCTGTACATTAGATACTGATTCTTGGCTTTATTCAAGCTGTAGAATTATTTTTTGATAAAAAAGTTAGTAAACGCTGGGCGTGGTGGCACATGCCTGTAATCCCAGCACTTGGGAGGCTGAGGCAGGAGGATCAGTGTGAGTTCGAGACCAGCCTGGGCTACGGAAGTGAGCTCAAGGCCAGCATGAACTGCACAGCGAGACCCTGTCTCAAAAAGACCAAAAAAAAAAAAAAAAAAGTTAGTAAATGAGTTAATTATGAGTGTGGTACCACACGTCACAATCTCAGCTCTCTGGAGGGCCAAGGCAAGAGGATTCAAGCCTGAGCCTAGCCTTGGCAACTTAGCGGGACCTTTGCTCAAAGTGAAAATTGGCCGGGATGTAGCTTGAGAAATTTCTGGGCTTTATACTCAGTACCACACACACATACACACACTGAAGTTTATTAAAGTGCAGTAACTCCAATATGATTATTTGGCAGAATTGCTATTCTGGTATAAGGTATTAAATGAAAACTCAGGTTTTTTTTCTTTTTTTCATTGTGAAACAGCCTTGAAGAAAAAAATTTAGTTCACAAAGATTTTCTTAAGTTTCACTTAGCAAAACATACCTAACAGAAAATCACATTACAAAGAAAGCTTTAAGTCATGGTCTCACCAATTCCTACAGTATTAGTATTGTGTCTCAATTATCAAAAATCACTTTTTAAAAAAACTTATACTTAACCTAAAAGATTTATTTAAATGAAAACATAAACTAAAATGAACAAACATGAGAAATGTTCCTCTTTGAACAGGGACCTAGCACCTTTGAGTTGTCCTAAAAGTGTATCTCCCCAAGTGTTCACAGGTTGGCGCCAAGGATTGGAGAATTTTTTTCCCTAAAGCCCAGGACAGTGAACTTCACTTTCTGACAGTATTTTCCAAAATTCTGTGCTTCAGAATATCTCTTTATGGGGCCGAGGAGATAGCAATGTGCTTAGTACAGGGTCTACAGGGTCTCACTACACAGATCAGACTCAGTGATCCTCCTGTGTTCAGCCTCCCAAGTGCTGGAATTATAGGCCACTACACCCAGTCTCAGTTGTACTCTCAGTGTGCCCCAGGGGAAGGGCCGGCACCCAGGCATTTGGGGGATTGAACCCCGATCCCTGTGTCTGCCTAAGCAGGCACTTTAATCTGCTGAACTATCTGGCCGGCCTTCCCTAATACCCTTTAATATCTAGTCCATATGCTAATAAATAGTTATCCTCAACTTGTATGGCTCTTCTCACTTTTCAGTGGGAGTTGAAGTGGGCTTTGTTTTGTGTTCCGCTGTAGTTCGCGAAGACTCTCTTCTCTCAGGGCCACCTGACCCCGCTGCCTCTTTATGTCTGCCCGGTGTACTGGGCGTATGACTATGCCTTGAGAGTGTATCCTGTGCCCGATATGCTTGTGATTGCGGACAAATACGATCCCTTCACTGTGACCAACACCGAATGCCTCTGCATAAACCCGGTAAGAACGTGGCTAACCTTATAGGCGCTGCTCATCAAGACTGCAGCGCATTTAAATCTTAAATACATTTGATAAAAGTGTTCAAGTGAAAATGCACTAGAAACAAAATACTGAGTTAATTTAGTATATATCGAAAGCTTTAAACATAAATTTTTAGTATTAGATGTGACTATAACATCATGTGCAGGTTTCTTTCTTTTTGTTTTAAATTTTATTTTTTTAAAACCCTCATTTATTTATTTGTGTTATGGCTGGCTCAGCCTGCTCTAGGGGGGAGGGTACAGCATTTACTAGGGCGGTTCAATCCCTAGACTCTCCCTTAAGGCAGGCTGAGCCAGCCAAAAAACCCAAAAAAGTCCTTCACATTTTAATGTAATATTTTAAAAATGTATTTTGTACAGGGTCTTAGTATGCTACTTGAACTCATAGTGATCCTGTTTCAGCCTCCCCAGCGCTGGGATTGCAGGCGTGCACCACTGTGCTTGGTCTTGGTGGCCAACTCAGTGCACCTGGGGCAGGATTGGCAGGCTATGCAGCACTGGGGATCAAACCCAGGTAGTGGCGCTTGCCTAGGCAGGTGCTTGGACCTCTGAGCTATCTCTGCTGTCCTTTTATTTTAAAGAGAAAAAAAAAAAAACCTACAAAATTTTGAAACAAGACAACAGAAGGCTAACAATGGTTGATACGTTTTGTATTGTTACTCAGCATTTAATTGTCAGGCATTCGTATCCTTTATTTTCAATGAACTAAGAGAAATTAGTAAGCTGTCTTGACTGTCTTATATATGTGTACATTTTTGCTTTTTTCCCTTCCTTCTTTTCTCTGTTCCCCCGTCCTAGTTGTTTTGTCCTTTTGAAGTTTCTTCCCACTTTACATCTATTGTACATTTTGGATCTTCTTTACAATTTCAGCTTCTTACACCAAGGAGACAATAAGATGTTTATACACACAAATCTGGTTAATTTCACTTAGGAGTATGATCTCAAGTTGCGTCCATATACCTATAAAAGTCTATAGTTTGTCCTTCTTTATGGCTGAGTAGTACTCCATTGTATAAAAAGACTATATCTTTTTATCTGTTCCTTGGTTCATGGACATTTTTTCATTACGTCTTTGCCTATAACAGTGTTTTCAAGAGTTCTGCCTGTTCTGTCTTCCAGAAGATGTAATATTTGTATGTATGTATGTACTTACGTATTTATGTATTTTTGCGGAACCGGAGATGAACTCAGATCCTTGTGTTTGCCAGGCAAGCGCTTATTCTACTGAGCTATCTCCCCAGTCCCCCCCCA
>PVKN010027598.1:0-13484 GCA_004027915.1 Capromys pilorides | reverse complement strand
AACTAGAACTGGAAATCCCATTCAATCCAGCTATCCCCCTACTGGGAATTTTCCCAGAAGTACTGATAACATCATACGATAGTGATATCTGTGCACCTATGTTTATAGCAGCCCAATTTGTAATAGCCAAACCAAAATGCCCATCATCTGAAGAATGGTTGAAAAAGATGTGGTGTTTCTATGTAATGGAATATTACTCAGCTATAAAGAATGATAAACTGGAAGACTTCATATATAAATGGATGTATCTTGAACATATACTCATAAGTGAAATAAACCAGACCTACATATGTAAATATCATATAGTCTCCCTAGTGTAACAACTCAAAAGATGAAATAAAAATGGAAAGGCAGAACACAGCTAAATGGAAATCAAAGACTTATTGGTTAAACAATGAAGCAGCTGGAAACAGAAAAGAGAAGAAACATAGCAGGAGCAAAATAATGCATTTATGTACACAGGATAAATTAGGTAATGGTCCTAAGAACCTTCAAAAGGTTTTTCACATTGATGATAACAATGTGCAACACTAAAACTATGCTTGGAATGCCTGTCATTCTGTTCTTTTAGATGTGTACTGTTTCTAATGTAATCTTTGCTACTGCTATACTCTCTCTTAAGTAAATGGTTGGTTTATAAGAAAACAAAAAAGAGTATTAAATGAGATTAAGAGACTAAGCAAAATGCCATTGGATTGACAGGCTGCAACTTGTACATTCTTGGATTGCTAAATGTCCATGTAAAAATGTGTAAATGCTTTTATCACATTCTATAGATATTTATTAGAATATCAATGGTTGATGGAAAATACCAATTCCAAGTTGTCTAAGATGTTTGATACTCAGAAAGAGAGTGATGTTAAGCTCAAGTACCTATGTTATAGAATAATAGCATCACGAATCTTCTCTTCTGGAGGGTTAATAATGTAGGTTTACAGACCAAAAATTAGAGAAAAAGAAGTGCTACAAAAATTGCCAATATTTTGGTCCTAGCCCTTCAAGGTCAGTGAGGACTCAGGACATAAGAGAACCTGTGCTATAACATCCTATAACTCAGTGGTTTCCCAAATTTTCTGTTCAAGGAGATTATGGGACCACAGAGAAAAGGGGTGAATGAAGTATAGTGTGTCTAAGGAGAGTCACTTATGGAGAAAACATTCTCTCAGGCTCTCACAGAGAGCAAACTGGTCAAGCAATGGCCATAACTCATCCAGACGGCTAACACTGACATTAGTTCTATAAAACACTGTACATGGTTTCAAAGTTAATCCTGAGGGGATTTGACCTTGGAAGATACAAAAGCTAAATGTTTTGTTGTACAGGTCTTGCTTTAACTTGCCCTTAACCACCCAGCAGAAAAGTTTAACTATGGGGCATAAAATGCAAAGCTAGATTAGTATGCTGATCTGTAAAAGGCTTATATCAACAGCTTCCAACATTGCCAGTTTCACCAGTAACCCACTGCGATTATAGAACATTGGACTAGGTATACAACTACTTCCCGTTAGTTCAAAGAAAGGAAGTTTCTTTCTTTCTTTGTCAATACCAATTAGAAAATTCATCACATCTACACCCTGTGCTCTATACAACTACCACAAGGACAACAATATGCATTGTAACAATTATTGTGAATGTACTACTAACATATTTTGAAACTGTCATATTGTTATTTCTCATTAAAAGTAATTAAAAAAGAAAAAAATATTAGCATCTGTCTGAATAGCCTCCCTCTCTTTTTCTCCCTGTACACAAATAAACATATACAACACACACACACACACACACACACACACCTGTATATGTAAATTTTATTATATATGCTCCTTATCATGAGCCATTTTCAATGTCATCAAGTTTAAAAGTTTTGTTCTGACTTATCTTGTGGAAATACCATTATTTACTTAGCCAATACATTATCTTAATAATCATACATTTAAAAATACCTTTAGTAAAAAATTTCTTTTCCTTTAGATTGAACCATGATAAATGTTATGCATGAACCACAGAAAATTTCTTTGAGATTATTATTTCACTTATTTTATTTTTATTTTCCCTTCATATGTTCATATATAATAGATGAAAAATGCCTCTTTCTGAAACATAAATGAATGTTTTATCTAAGTCTGGGTGGAGCAGAAAGTTTTAGTCCCTTGAGAGACTAGATGGCAGGGATGGAACAGCTGTTTGTTGCTATAGTTATGGTATTTGACCTCAAGGTCGTCCAGCATGAAGAAGCCCTGCAGCATCAACATCCCACCTCTCCGTGGCCTGGAACTTCCAACCGCAAGCACCTACTGACATTGCATGGCTGCTAAACTCTGAAAGCTTTCTGATGCCAGGGCAGCAGCAACTAGCAGCAGCACCAGGCCATGGCAGACAAAACACCAAATTCCCTTGTAGCCACTTACTGGCTCTGTGGCTTCAGTTAGAGCACTAAAGCAGTCTGAGCCTTGTTTTCCCATCTCTAAATTAGCAACGATAATTACCTTCTGTTCAGCACTGCTGTGAGCTTCAAATAAGATAATGTGTGGGGAAATAATTTATATAAACAGGAGGCAAATTTCACTTGTTATTTTTTTATAATTAGCAAAGGTGGTACCAATATGCAAATAATCAATGACTTCAGTGACCTGGACTTTTTAGAAAAACAGAAGGGCAGGCAATACTTAATTCTAACATGTTACAAACAATTCTCCTCATCCAGTCATACATTAGTCCTATTGAGCTAAAGCTTCAGAACACTAGTCATTAATTGACTAGGTACCCCATTAGTAGTGTGTTACAGTTTGTGTCTAGTTGTACCCTCAATCCTCATGCAGTCATGGGGTGGGGACTTCTAGAGTTTGAGACTAACTCATGACCCACTGGGATTATATATTTTAGTACTGCTGGGATTATGGGTGTGGTCTGAGGCCAATCTCCTGAGGCAGAGAGCCTCAGGAATGTAATATAAGAGAGACAGAGAATCAGACTCTCTCTGTTACACTCTGCTGCTCTGTTGCCCTGGTTGGTCAGTTGCCTCTGTTGCCATTTTGTTGCTGCCCCACCACCATGGAGTGGATGCTCTCTGCCCTATTCCACTCTGCCTTGGAGCCAGCCAAATATGGACTGAAACCTCCAATACCTGTGAGCTGAATAAACCTTTCCTTCCTTCATTTTGGGTGTCGGGTATTTGTCCCAGCAACGAAAGAAGAGTAACTAAGACATAGTGACTTTTAACTGCCTTGAGTACCCATCAACAGCTCCAGAGATTAACTGGAGCTTTAGACATCCATTGGTGACCAGCTGGTCTAAGTCCTCTTCAGCAAAATGACCACAGGTTCTAGAGTAACTTGGTGTAATGATCTGGCAGAACACAGAACAGCCATTGGTTCTGGGTCATTTGCTAATTGCCTAGGAAAGAAGTCACAAGAATGCAGGTGTAAAGAAAGCATGGATTGCCTCACTTAGCCTCAGTAAAAGCTGAAACAGGAAACCAAACTGTGACTCTACTTCCTCCAACAGCCTATCCTCATTGAAGTGAAGTGCTCCTGAAATCAATAAACTCCAATGTATTTGCTTGGAGACTTTCCCTATTGATTGCGACAATAAAGAAAGCATGCACTGTGGTCCCTCTCTGTGATTATAAATGTTTGTGCTCCTACTCTGGGTAGGAAAGGAAGAGCTATTTGTGGTTCTTGCATTGAAATATCACAATGCGGCACTGTTTAAATCTTTCAGTCAGAAAGAATTGAAGTCAGAATAAAGAATCAAGCCTACTTCTAAGCAGAGTCAAGGCTTATGGAAATAGAAAGTCAGTTTGACATTGTTGATAACTGGATACAGAAATGCATCAAACAGACATCCTAACCTGGCTCAAAAATCTCCTAGCAGCACAGTGATGAGGAATGTTACACTGACTTACTGGAAAAAGAAATCAGTTTCCATGGAGAAAAAAGTTATTGGTGGGGAATTAACAGAACTTCTGTTCTCCAAGATTTTGTGCTTTAGTTGGTAGGAAAATGTGGAGGTACAGAAGTAGGGAAAGAAAAGGGAAAAAATAAAAACCTATTTTTACCCTTAGAGAAATAAGGATATTTGTCCAGATTGCAACCCTGTATAAGCCAAAGAGAGATAGCATTTCTCCTCCTACTTCACACAGCCATTTGAAAAAGTCAACAGTATGTCTCTGGGGTCTCTCAACATAAGTGTTATTCAGAAAACTTGTTCTGCATTTCCTTGGAGTCTGTCCTCTTGACAAGCATTTTCACAGTTGTCCCCAGAAGCCTGTCCATGGCCCCATCCTCCTCTCGCCACCATCTATCTCTCTTTACCCACCTTAGCCTGCACCATGACTATGCCAACCCCTTCATTTCCATTGACTTCTCCACCTGTCACATGAGTACAACTTCCTTAACACTGAGTAGATATATTTTGGTAAACTGAAAAGGCCCTGATACCATTAAATAATGTCAAATGATGTTTTTACCTCTCTTCATCACCATCTCTTTGATCTGGAATCCCTCCTCAGCTTCTGAAAGAACACTGCTAATTGTATTCATATTTATTCTACAATTCTCTCTCTCTCTCTCTCTCTCTCTCTCTCTCTCTCTCTCTCAACCAGGATTCAAACTCACGACCTTGCACTTGCCAGGCAGGCACTTGTGCCATGGAGCTATCTCCCCAGTCCCCTACAATTCCCTTTCACACTCTTCCTTCCTTTTTCTTTTCTCTCATAATCTACTAAATGTTAAAATCCAAGACTCTACCCTACGCCCTCATGTCTAATTCGTTTACCAACCAATCCTGGGCCAATTTCTCCATGAAATGTGCTGATGTGTGACCTCTAACTCAAAATCCTCCATTGAGGTTCAATCCTGCATATCAATCTGCTCCTGGCTCCAGACTCCTAACCTCAGGGCAGCTGAAAGGCCCTGTGTCTGATTCCTTTCACTGTGGATGCCCCCACCTCCTGCTGCGGGTCCCTGCGACCATAAAACCCAGTCACCTTCAGCACTCTTCTCACTTGCTCTCCCACAGCCAGCCCATTGCTGCCTGATAGAATCAGTCTCCTTTGTTTGTCTCAAAACTCATCCTTCCCCCCAAGTCTTTTGCACTGCCAGCTCACCTTGCATTCTCATCACGTTCCTCCCGGTGGAGCGAAGCAGCACACTCATTTATCTCCTATGCCCTGTGCCACTGCCCTCCTCCCACCTCTATTCTAGTCACAATGTGATGCTGGCCACTGAGAGCTGGAGGATTCTGAGTCACAGGTCTGTCACTGTATCTCTACAGGAAATTTTTGACACTTCAATTTTCTTAACTATAGGATGAACTGCATAATACTTTTTTTCATAGGTTTTCTAGTAGAGTAAAATAAAACATTATATATATAGTTCTTGAAATATTTCCTAGCTCATAATACATCCTCAAAAAATAAATATACCCTCTTTCTTACTATTACCTTGCTACAACAAAAATCTGATTTGCTATTTTGCTTTTCTATCATAATTCTGCAATCTCCTTCCAAAGAATCCAGAACAAATTCAGGCTTATTTTTCTCTCTTTTTTAAAAATATGTTTAGTACACGGTCTATAGGTTCTAACTACATAGATTGCACTCGTAGTGATCCACCTGTTTTCAGCCTCTCAAGCGCTGGGATTACAGGCGAAAGCCACCACACTCAGTTTCAGTCACTGGCTCAGAGTGGTCCAGGGGCAGGGCCTGCACAGCACACTAGGGATATAACCCCGGTCCCTGTGCCTGCCTAAGTAGGTGCTTTAGTCCACTGAGCTCTCTGGTAGGCCCTTACTTTCTATGAACTTTATAATCTGATCGCTGCCTACCTTTCACTTTGTCTCATTAACCACCATCACACACCCTCTCTTCCAAAACACAAGGGACACATGACTCCTTACATGAACCCTGGTGTATCATCGTCATCATATCCACGTTGTTGCCACATTCAACTAAAAAGTCATTCTCTTTTTATCTCTTTGAGGGTGGCTGTTCTTTACAAATCACATCAAATCTCAAAATATGGTAGAAAATGTCCCTTTTCCCCACAATCTCATCTGGAGACTCCTCCCAAACAGTCTTGGCTGGCTGCAAAGTGGCCTGGCACAGCAGCGGGGCACAGCAGGGCAGAAACAGCTCATGATGTGACAGCAAGAAGTAAAGAGAGAGAGAGAAATCACTGGAGAGGGGCAGGAGACAAGCCATTGCAGGCCACACTCCCACAACCATCTCCTCTGACCAAGCAGCTCCTCCCAGCATCACTCATAGTTGCGAACTCACAGCGGACTGATCCACTAATGAGTAGATCACCCATCATATCCTGTACCCATAATCCAGGCATATTGCCAAAACTTCACTTATGAGTGCATGAACTTTTAGGGGAACAGCTAGACATTGACCATAACAAGAAGAATGGATGAAAGACGGGAAAGCAAAACTATCACTTACGATGCTGAGGTCCTCTGATCTTTTTTGTCCAGATTCTGAAAGCTCAAAGAGTACCATTTTCATGCACTAAGAAGAGTTACATCCTTCCATAAAGTCCTTGCCTTTATTTCCCTACAAGCATTCTCCCAGGCAACTCCACTGCTGAGCTCCTATTTCATAAAAGCTTGGCCTCCAGTTCTTTCTCATCCACTTTGATCTGCAGATCTTCCTCCTAAAAAATGATCCTTTATGAATTCTAGACACCTTTATCCCTTTGACTTTTCATGGTGCCTTTAGAATGAGGGGAACAAAAGGTCAACACGTAAAAGGAGCCAAAAGAGGAATTGGTGCTTTACTTGAACAAACTCCCAATAACTTGGGGATTGAGAAATGTGCTGAACAAATATATTTTGAGTGCCTACTCTTTGCCTGACAGTCCACTATAAGAATGCATAAGTTGATAAGCACAAAGCAGGAATTGGCAATAAACTCACAGTTCAGTGGATTCTATTTATGTATATATGTATGCATGTATGTATGTAAGTATGTATTTGGTACAGGGTCTCACTACACAGCTGGGACTCATAGTGATCCTCTTATTTTCAGCCTCCCCAGTCCTAGGATTACAGGTGTGCACCACAACACCTGGAGTCATGGATTCTTTAAAAAAGCATGTTGTAGTACCTACTCCATGCTAGGTATGGTTCTACGCTTGCACAGGTGACACTTAATAAGGATAGCAGTCAGGAAACACCTGGGCTCTCCTATGGGTAAAAGAATGGAGCAGCGCAAGAGGGAATTGAGTCACCCACTGAGAGACCTCCAACCCAGGTGTGAGAGGACAGTTATTGAATAAAGTGACCATGATGCTGAAATGTATAAATTCAGGATAGCCCACTGATTGTGTTATTAAAAAGAAAATCTAAGTCAGATTAATGAGCAAAATATGACCTGAGGAATTTTGACCTACACACCTGGGGGTGACAGGAGAGTTAACTTTACATGGGTTGGAGATGTGATGAGTAGTTTTATTCCATGAAATAAGAAACAGGGTCATGGTCCAAGAAGAAAGAACAGAGAGAAAGAAAGAAGCTGTGATCCTCTGGAAAAGCACTGAATTATTCTTCTCCTCTGACCTGAAGATCAAAAGACAAACAAAAATGATGGCAAATATTTATCTTTAGATTTTGCAATTTGAACTATGTGAAAATAATAGGAGGCATTCCTAGAGTAGTGTGCATGTGCAAGACACCATTTCCAGTAGCTTCTGTGCATTCATGTATTTAATTCCTATAGCAGCACTTTAGGGGAGAGCCTATTATCTCTGTTTCACAAGGGAGGAAAATCAAGTAGAAGGAAAGTCAACCATTGGTGCTGATCATACAAGCTGGCTGGAGAAGAGGAGAATGGAGGCCAGGCATCGAATCCCAGAGTCCATGCCCCTCCTTGCTCTGCCGTCCCATATGGACTTGCAGCTGGCACCTAAGAGCAAGAAGAGCCAAAGCTCCCAAAGGGACCAACATCAGCATTTTAAGGACATATAAAGCTACAGAACTAGAGGAAACTATGTGGTGAGTGAATATAAGCAGACAAGAGGCACAGAGCAGACCTTCCATACTTAGAGGCATGAAAAGAGAAAGCATCAAAACACAAAAATGAACCAAGGGCTGTGAAGGGTATGAAGTTGAGGGAGGCAGAAAAACCAACAAACTGTGGCAGCCAGCACTGAAGTGTAAGAGCATCTTCCTTCAGACCTGGCCTCCCAAATTAATCTCAAAGTGAAAAATCTCACACAAGATAGATATGCTTATTCCTTTCCCTCCCACTCATTCCTTCCATAAGGAATTTATGGCTGGAAATGATACTCAGTCTGAATATCATTGGAAGGCCTGACTTATAGGCACATAAATCCTTACCTCATGCCATGGGTAAATGAGAAGCACACCTGGAATGAGGGCTAACACAGACAAGCATAAGAGTCAGACAGCCTTGAGTGTGTTCCTAACCCTAACAGCAGAGATTCCTGAAGCCTAGACTGAGTTACAAGAGATTCTTCATTACTTTCTTATATACTCCTCTTTGTCCAACAGAGGTTGAATGTGGTTTCTATCACACATAAGTGCAAGATTTCAAATAATTTCCCCTCTACCATGACTGGCCTTTTCAATAGACACTAGCAATACAATATGAGGGAATAGAGAAAGCATATCTTCTTGAGCAAATGCTTTTCCTGATTGACTAGCTGTGGTTTATGAAATGCCACAATGAAAATAAAAGAAACTTCCAATCATAAAGTACCTACTTGACTTCTAACCCTATGGTAGGTGTCTTTGAAGTATTGTTTCATTTGAAAGTCAATTCTTGGGCACCAGAAAAAAGCTAATTCTTCCAGACTCTGAATAAGTAATGTGTCTTTTCCCAAAAATATACACAAATGTCCAAAATGTTATTGTGTACTCTTGTGTTAGGTGGAAGCAAAACCAGTTACCACCGTAACATTTATGAATGCTAAAACTATGATGGAAAGACTAAAAAATTCCCTGGAGCAAGCAAGCATGAATATTTGAACTGGAGAGTATGACACTGGACATGAGATTGGGACAAATGACAACAGACTAGAAGTGAAGTGCAAATCTCAAAGAACACAATAACTGGGGAAAGTTAATCATGTATGAAGAAAAGCCTTGAATGCTGTAAGCTTCTGCTCAAAACACATGTCCAGACTGATAGAAAATCTCTAGAACAGAGAAAGATGGCTTGTGGAAATGCCTATAAAGGGAATTAATTATTGCTCAATATGTCAGAAAGACATCCTCAACTGGATTACAAGGTTTGAAGAGATTACATAGAAAAGAACAAATGTCTTTCATTATCAGAAGCTCACACATGAAGGACCTGTCCAGATTCAGATTAGAACCAAGAGTAAAGAATGTGAATGGAAAATTAATGTCAAAAACCTAACTCTGTATTCCATGGAAGGCGTTTTATTTCCAGCTATAAAAATAATGTCCTACACTTCAGCCTTAACTATGAGTGTAGAAAAATATCTAATGGATATAATGAGTATTCATATGCATCTCTTCAATTTTGTATCTAAGTTACTTGCATATATATATATATTAGATAGGACAGGTTATACATACATATATACCTATGATTTTATAATTATACATGGGTTTTTGCATGTGTAATATATTCCACCAAACATATCACTGAGAGAGGAATATAGGGAAATTCAAGGTCAAGACCGTAAAGGTATCATTGGGGAAAAAATTCTTGGTAATGAGACCACTGTTCTGAAGAGGTCGGCAGCAAGTCACTTTCCCTTACCTCTCTGTTGGACCAAGACATCTATTTGGGACTCAGTTTTACTCTTTTTTCCCACTGTTTTTTTGTTTTGTTTTGTTGTGTGTGTGTGTGTGTGTGTGTGTGTGTGTGTGTGTGTGTGTATGTTTTGTTTTGTTTTTTCTGGCATTCAGAACCCACTGGATGTAATAAATTTAAAGCCTACTAAATCCTCATCTATCCCTGCTCCTTTCCTGTTTGTCACCTGATTGAATCTGAGATCTGCCTTCCAGCAAATCTCCAACCACAGTGGAAAATCTATTTCTAAATGCAAGGAATTGTAAGGTTTTTCAAAATGTAGAACGTAAAATGTAACTTGGAATCCTTATAACAGTCACATCATCACAGACATAGGAGTAAATCTGGAAAGAAAACTAGACGGTCAGAGAACATATTTACTTTGTTGAGAAGTAAATTAAGGCTCAGATCAACTGGAGACCAAACCAAGACCGCGTCCATGGAATGACACCACTGGCAGGAGACACAGCATCTCTACTTCTAGCCCTGACTACTTTGGAACGCTCCTACGTTTTTGTTCTTGAGTTCATAAACACTTGATGATATTTGAGTCTAGGCACTAAAAATTAATATAAAAGGGAACCAATTCAAGAAACTCCATAGCATCTACCTCTTTTGTGAGTGAAACTAAGTTTCTAAAAAAGAAAGGCAAGAAAAATCTTAAGTGATAAAACTAATGGTCTATAATTCAATCTGTGTGTTCTAATTATGTATGTACCACAGGGACGACTACCAAAAAGTTACCAAAAATTCCTATTCATTATGTTTATAAATCTTAATGGGCAACAGCAGTGGGACCTGGAGAATGGGCTGCCGGCAATCGAGGGTGCCCTGGCCCTTCCCTTCTGGCGGCAGAGTACTACACTTCTTCACCTACAAGGGTGAAGGAAACCCAAGCTGAGAAAACCCAAGGCTGTTTGGACAAGTCCTGGAGAATCTTGGCCACTAAATTTAGCAACTTGAGTAAACAGGAAAGGAAATTTCTTAGAATATGAGAAGAGAGGTACTGGCTAAACAATGAAGTAGAACACATTTCACTAAAGCCCCCAGAGGTCCACAGAGGGACTCACCTCTCCAGCTACTTGACACTTCCTTCCTCTACAGAATGAAACATTCTGGCAGAAAGATATCAGCTGATGCTAGCGAGGTCCAAAATCTCAGGTGAGGTCTTTGCCATGACAGATAAGGAAAAACAGAAAGACAGAGTAAGAAGGAGAATAAGAGATAAGCCCTGCAGGAATATATAGGAGAAATGGGAGAACCTAGGGCAGTCTGACACTTACTGATACTGAGGATCTGACAATCAGAAGGGAAACAAACCAAGAGGGTAAGTTCAAGGCTTTCCGATGCCCTGCCAGGGAGATAAGGGATCCAGCAAGGAGGTTCAGGTAGCCGGCTGAGTTCTTCCTTGAAGGGCCATTCATAAAGCCACGTGACACTCTAACTTAGCCAGTATCAGTCATGAGGTTGGGTTTTAAGTCATAAGAATAGAGTGGCACATGAACCTAAAGAAAAATAATCTTCTTTTGCATAGGAGCTGAAACAGCGGGTCTGCTTTCTTTTCAGTACATTAACCTTCAGGAGAGAATCCTGGCTTTAAGGACAAAGGAAGCAGTGGCTTCCCAGGCATTAAAAAGATTAAGGGAAATAGTATTGGACTGGAGCAGAGAGGAAATTATTTGCCTGTCTGAGAGAGGACATTTCTGTGGTTATTGCCCCTATAAACTATCTCCATCCTCAGCTCCAAATTGGGCTGGGCTGATGGGATTTGTTGAGGTGATATATCAAATTAGTCCTGCTGAGGAAATTCCAGAGAGAAGCCTGCAGCCAAGTAGTGTCCTCAAATTTATCTCCATGACAGGACGCTTAGGAAGGCAAACACTTTTCTTGTCATTGTAGGCATCACAGCCCAGACAGTGCTAATTAGAGGAAGCCGTGTGATGAAATGAGGACTCCTAGAACTGACCGATGACCACCAAAACTAAGCTGGAAAGGAAAGAAAATGTTAGCATGAGTACAACCAGAAGCTACATTAGGGGAAAATGTGCAGGAAGTAATGGTGCAGACAGTTCTATTCAGTAGTTACAAGAGTCAAGATGACACAAGCATTACCAGGGCAAACAAACCACCTATTTAGCTTAAGGGGAGAGAATTCAGAAAGTAACTCAGCTGCTGAGTAACTCCTGATGAGTCTTGAGGTTCCCTGAAGGATCCTCATGTAGCCAGTGCAGCCACCAATCCTTCATGCTGAGGCTTGTGAGGCATAAATGGTTCTGGCAATGACACATGACACACCCAGACAATCTCACCCTAATACATGTCAGCTTTAACAGACCACACCTAAAAACTGTGCCCAGTATTCTTATGTATAGAGCTACTCTTTTGGTTTTCTGTACTGAGGATTGAACCCAGGACTTTCATATTGAGCTGCATCTCCAGCCTTTTAGTTAAATTTTGAAACACTCTTGCTAAGTTACTAAGTTGCCCAGGCTGTGCTCGCAATAGCAATCTTTCTGCCTCAGCCTCCCAGAGTGATAAGATTGCAGGTGTGCACCACCACACTGCTACAGCTGCTCTTTGCGGTTCATGCAGTGTTCATCTTCTTCATGCTCATCCGTGCCAAGCTGCGTCCTCCAGGAAGCAGACTGTGAGACAGAGCTCCACCTGCAGAGATTGCTGCATTAGGAGGGCGCTTGTGTTCCACACTCAGGAAGGAAGATAACAGAATCAGGAATTGATAGAAGACACTGAGTCATGATACAGATTAAACTGGAGCCTCACCCTGCTCCATTGGCAGCGCCAAAGTAAGAGGAGCCCATCACAGACATCCTGAGTAGCACAACGGTGGCCAAGACTTTATACTTTCTCTGATCTGTGGGCTACTTGGAAAATGGATGCGTCCTTTGACGAAGGAAGTCCACTGCAGTGCAGGTAGGACCTGAAGGGATGTGGTCAACACCATTCAGCAGCTGGGACAACAAACCCTCTTTCAAGGGCACTCTGAACGGTACACCCAATGACAGCCACATATTCTTTACAACTTTTGAAACTGCAGAAAACTACAGCAAGTGAACAAGAAATTGATATTTGAAACATCCAACATTTTCCAAAGCAGAAACCATATGAGGGAGAGAAAAAAATTGCTAAGCATGAAAAATGCTTTCATGCCAAGAACCCTGAAGAACTGAAGTAACAATAGCCTGTGGTGTTGCAACTTGAGACAAAGGTAGAAAATATTTTTCTGTTATTATGTCTTTCCTTTGTCTCTTTTTGAAAAATATTTGTAGCCTTCCCATGAATCATCAACTTCTTACTAAGAGTCTGCTGGGCGCTCCATATAACACTAGATCTACCTACAACAGATGCTGTGGAAATACATGACACAGACTTGGGCTCTCAGGATGTTATGACCTAAATGGGAAGGCAAATTAAGCAGACACAAACATAAAAGTATTACTTTGCTCAATAGCATGCTCCTGAGAGGTGGAGGGAGGATGATATAACAAAAAGAGTGCTGGAGACTGAGTTCAGAGCCTGACTTTTTTACTTAATTCTTGAATGAATTTGGTAACATACTTAATGTGGAATTTTTCAAGACACATACATCTGGGGCTGGGGAGATAGCTCAGTAGAATAAGCACTTGCCTGGTAAGTACAAGGGCCTAACTTCAATCCCCAGTTCCAGAAAAAAAAAAAA
>PVKN010027597.1:0-13485 GCA_004027915.1 Capromys pilorides | reverse complement strand
AATGCAACCCTCAGGTCAGTATCTAAAACATTTTGAAGACACTGTGGTTGTTGGAAAGAAAATCAGAGGATAGAAAGACTCAGACTCCACTCTAACTCATTAAACACTTGCTGTGACTTTGAGCTGTTTCCTGAACTCAACTTAGTTTTAATTTATTCACCTGTACTAATAATTTCTTCCCAAGATAAAATATATGTAGGTATTAGTAATGTTTTATTAATTTTGAAGTATTATGTCCTAATTCTATCTATTCATTATAATTCAGGAACACATCTTTTGTCTTGTAATAAGAAGCATCAAAAAAAAAATTTAGTAGGCTGAGGGTGTACTTAGCATTAGAATATTTGCATAGTATGTAAGAATCTTTAGGTCCAATCTCTAGCAACAGCAGAAACAGTAGCAACAACAAAAAAGAATAAATCAAAGAAAAAATAATAATGTAATGAAGATTTAGCAAATTTCCAAAGCCACAATTAAAAATACATATGCTTATCTAAATAACATTCTCTGTAGTAAATGTAAGTTCATCATGTGGCAAATGCCAGTACCAGAATGCAGAGTGTAGACTGAGAAAGGTATTAAAGACCTCTTGAAAAGTAATTTGTAAATCAATAAAAGCTTCAGAACTACTGAGAAGATGGTAAAACTTACAGCAGCATGAAATTGAAATTATTAAATCCCAAATTGTTTGTGAATAAGGATTTTAGAAAATATATTGTGATGGTTCATACTTCATTGAACTCATAAACACAAGGACAGTTTTCACACATTGCAGTTGATCAAGTTTCATACCATCACAGCAGAAGGGAGCCTCCCAGATGCATAATTTCAAAGAATCAAAATGTTTATATCAAAACACTGTCCAACCAGTCTTCTAAATGGTATGCTTTGGAGGAACTTTTCCTTATTTATCTCATTCACCATAGTGACATTTCCTCTGGACTTCTCAGTGTGCCTTCTACTCTCTGTTCTTCAGACATAACAACTCGAGCCACTCTTCCAGTGCAGTGATTTAAGTCTCAAATATGCAGCAATGTGTTTTTATAGACTATGTGAACTGGTGTTTTTATATACTATCTGAATCACTGTTTATACTTGTATATTGAGCTTTTGCATTTCAGACCACCATTGATGATGATGGGCAAATTGAAAGCAAAATAAAAAAGCTATATATAAAATGTATATATTAGCATTTTATAAGTTAAAATGCTAATATATACACTGTGACTGCTAAAATGTGCTCATATGTGCACATGACTATAAAGTACTCACTAATCTTAGAACTTTTTTTAAAAAAGCGCTAATGCCACTAACATTTAGCAGAACGATACCCATTGTCCCTTTTGTCCCTCAGTTACTCATAAGTGTTCAAGAACAGACCAGAAGATTACTTGCCTATGATGGCAGAATAGAGCAGGCCTTCTCAAATGTTAATATGTACATAATTCACCTGGAGAGCTTGTTAAAGTGACTCAAAATATAGGCTAGGGCTGAGATTCTGCATGTCTAATAAGCTCCAAGGTGAAACATATACAGAGAGTCTGGACTATTTTAAAAAGTAAGATGCTACTTCCATGTTTTCCAAATTTGCTTTTTGAAAAAATCTGGAGTGGTTATTACAAATGTACACTTAACTCCTTGGAGTACAATTCACTGTCAGAGTTAGGTAGAAGCTCCAAACTACCTATATGGGCAGGGTACGTATTGCGTTTTGAAACCAAGCACTTTATTCTGAGCCAGTCATTCAATATTGAGTGGTAAGAAGAAACAACTACTTAGCTGAAAAAAATTACTATGTGACTTTGGGTATATCAGCCATGCCCAAAAAAACCTCAATAACATAGATCCTAAACTGTATTTTGAATATTAGAGTACATCCACCTAAATTTCTACTTTTTCATTACCTCTCTGTCTTGAACTTCAAGATTCACTCCATGTCTCAACCTTCTGCCTGACACTCAGCTTGATTCTAACAATCAACACATCTTCAGGAGAGCATTAATTCAATGACTCCTATCAAGTTTCATAAGCCCTGCAGGGCCTACTCCCTGGCTTTGGTCTCACCCTAGACTTTAGAGGTATCTATGTGTAGTATTAGGATTTCAACAGCAAAGTGATTTCTAGTGGAATTTTCTATGGGTTTTTAGAAAATCTGTTATGTTCCCATGCTTCAATGTTTCAGACACCTAGTCATTTCCTTTTATTTCACTTAATTAGCATATCCACCTTCCTCCTCTTTTCCTCATTATTGTCCTTCCTGTATATCAGCTGAAAAGAAAAAAAACATCCAGACAAATGAACTAAACAAATAATATTAACAACATTACTTTGCAGTTAGAAGTTGTTACTTTAAGGACATGAGGAATGAGACATTCTTATTTTACGTCAACAAAAACTTTTTTAAAGTAAAATTTTTAAAATTTTATTAAATTTAATAAGAAATAACAATGACAGTTTCAAAACACAGTAGTAGGACAGACACAATAATTCATACAGTGCATATTATTGTCTTCATAGTAGCTGTTCAGAGCATAAAATGAAAACATGATAACTTTTCTAAACACTATTGGTACAAATATTTCTTCTCATTGAGCTAAGAGAAAGTAGCTGTATGTATAGTCCAATAGTCCATAATACTATCAGCAGAACTGTCAATGTCAAAAGCCATTGACTTGAGCCGTTACAACTCAGCATACTAATCTGGCTTTACTTTTCATACCTCATGGTTAAAATTTCTGCCAGATGGTTAAGAGTGAGTTAAAGCAAGACCTATGCAAATGTAACTTTTCTATCTGACAAGGTCAGTCAAATTCCCTCAAGATTTACGCTGAAACCATGTACAGTGATTTGTAGAACTGCTGTCAATGTCAGCCATCTGGATGTGTTACAGCAATTGACTGACAAGTTTGCTCTCCGTGAAAGCCTTAGAGAAAGTTTTCTCTCTAGGTGACTCTCTGTAGGCACATGATACATCATTAGACCCTTTCCTCTGTGGCCCCATGATCTTCTTGAACAGAAAAATTGAATTCTCACCCTGACTAACTATACATGCTAATCTCTGTGAAGTAAGCAACTACATTGAGGATAGCAATGTGTAATACTAAAACCATGCTTGGAATGCCTGTCATTCTGGTCTTTTAGATGTGTGCTGTTTCTAAGGTCATATTGGTTATGCTATACTCTCTCTCAAGCAAACATTTTTTTTAAAAAGGTGGGTAATAAAAGACAATAAGAGACAAGGGAAAGTGCCATAGGATTAAACTGCTACATTTTTTTTTTTTTTTTGTGGGGCCGGGGTTCGAACTCACAACCTTTCCCTTGCCAGTCAGTTACTTGTGCCACAGAGCTATCTCCCTGGCTGCAACCTGCTACAATTTTGTATATGGTTATATTTCTAAATTTTTGTGTAAAAATGGTAATTTTTATTACATTCTATAGGGATTTATTAGAACATCAATGATTGATGGAAAGTATTTTTTCCCTGTTAAGTTTAAGGCATTTGATATTCAGAAAGACAGTGATTAAATATATATATATATATATAATATAAAATATGTAATATATAATATATATACACATATATATATATATATATGCATGCAAAGGGTCTATAGGGTGTTCAGGTTCTCACTACTAGATTTAACTCATGGTGATCCGCTTGTTTACAGCCTCTCAATTCAAGTGCCTATGTTATAGGGTAATAGTATCACTAAGCTTCTCTTCTGGAGGTTTAACAACTTAAGTTTGCACAGCAAAATATTAGAGAAAAAGAAAAGCTACAAAGATAGCCAATATTTTGACCCTAGCCCATATAGGTCAGTGAGGATTCAAGACATAAGACAACCTGTACTGTAACATCCTACAACTTAGTGATGTTCTAACATAAACTTTTTAACATACTATATAAGTTACTCTTCTCTGGTTGCTGGGACAAAAAACTGACACTCAAAATGAGGGAAGGAATGGTTTATTTAGCTCACAATTACTGGAGGTTTCAGTCCATATTCAGCTGACTCCCAGGCAGGTGGCAATGGGAGAGGGCAAACTTCCATGGCAGTGGGCAAGAGCAAGAGAGGAAGGCAGAAGTAGCAGCAGCTCAAGCAGCTAACTACTGTTGCTCCCTTACAGTGAAATGTAAGTCACCTGCCTCAGGGGAGGTGCACCACCCATTTCCACAATAATCAATTACAAATTCCAAAAGCTGCCCCATGACTGCATGAGGCTTTGGAGGGACACCTAGACACAAACTATAACACATACAAATTAAGTTTTGTTGTGTGGAATCATCTTCAAACTCCAGAATGATCAAGATAAGAGGGACCTTCTTCCAAAGAATGTTCCTGTTGGAACCTAGGGAAATACTTTTCCATTGGCTAACAAACAAGAGCTTTTACATGGATGATGGTGTTTTGCCTAGATAATCTATACTCATTTTTACTTCCTCAGAAGATTGTATTTGAAATGATCCTTCAGCAAGAATTCAATGAACCACTATATAACTGTAAATTTATCATACTTGTTAGAATTTTATTCTATTTTATTTTATTTTACTTGGCCTTCTTCAAACTCAGAGTAGGTAGAGGTCAGAAAGAGTGAAAGGATCTCAGGACAGGTAGATTAGCAAAGTCACCTGTCAATTAGAAGTTCCCAGAATGAGACACTATGAGCATACACTCTTTCCTGGGGGCTATTGTTCTGGAATCTACGAACAGCCTAGAAGCAATGCTATGGTTTGTGTATAGGTGTCCCCTCAAAGCCTCATGCAGTCATGGAGTGGCTTCTGGAATTTGCAATTGATTATTGTGGGTGTGGGTGCTGCACCTCCCCTGGGGCACACGATTTGCATTTCAGTGTAAGGAAGGAAGAGAAGTTAGCTGCTTGAACTACTGCTCCTCTCTCTCTTCACTCTTTTTCTTTGCCCACCACCATGAAAGGTTGTTTTCTACCATGTGCCTCTCTGCCTTAGAACCAGCTGAATATGGACTGAAACCTCCAGTAACTGTGAGCTAAATAAACCTTTCGTGCCCTAATTTTGTATTTTAGGAATTTGTCCCAGAAATGAGAGAGGAGTAACTAAGACAGAATTTGGTATCTGGAGTGGGGCTGTTCCTGGGCTAAATCTGATCATGTAGATTACATGTTTTTGGAAATGGCTTATAAAAAGAGACAGGAAATGTTCGGAGACATCGCCTACTTGTGAAGAGCTGGACCAACATAGGCTCTTCTGTAAGGCAGATTCCGGTCAGAGTTCAGACCAGAAAACTGACAGAAGTCCTGCCTGTAAAGACCAGGCCAGGGAGATTTCTACTGGGAAGAAGGACTGCTTTGGTTGTTGAACTCCATATCACTTCTTTTTTGACTTCGCAGAAAAGTTGTCTGCATTTTGCATGTGTCCAGAGATGCTGCCTGAGACTGAGTTTCAAGATGGCAAACTGATTAACATTTCAAAAGATATTTCAAACCAGCCAAATATTGGGGCAGAGGCATGGCTGTTATTGGGGGCTTTTAGCCAGATTTATGTTACGAATCAAGATCAAAGAGCTCAGCAGAATGGTTCAAAATATTGTGAGTTTGGCCAGAAAGGAAGTGCCAATAAAACTGTGGACTGCAAAGATAGAGCTGAAAAGATCTACATTGCTGGGAAGCAACCAGAGAATGGAAAGGCTGGCCTGAGGGAATGACAGGAAGCAGCAGGTCTCCACCTTTTGCAGTCTCAGAATTGCAAATATTAGGGACTTTGTCTTGAAGGGAAAGCCACTGAACCTCTTGTTCCAGAATAGCTGTGGCAGCTGCACCAGGTTCTGGAATACCACCGGCGTGGAGAACTTATTCCTCAGAATCAGGGTCAGAATGCTCAATGATCCATGCACTCAATCCCTCCAGCTAAGCAAGAAGGAAGCCTGGTTACTGTTGTACCTTGCAGCAGACATTGGTATCATCCATGTGGCAGTAGTTTAAAGTGCATTGATAATTCAAGAGTTCTGAGGTTAACAAGGCTTCCTCCTCGATTTCCAAAGGCCTGCGAGAACAGGCCGTGTGCCCCTGAGAGTGCAATGTGTAACGCTATGAATGAGAAGCATATGCAGTGGAAACACCAGAAGTTTGGAAAAGCCAGGAGTATGGATTGTCTAAGGGAAACTGCAAATAGGGCACAAAGCCAACCTAAGAGAGAAACCATGGAGCTACCATCATGAGTGCCATAGGGGCAGGGCCACATGAAACTTACAATTTGCCACAGTTTGCTTCAGATGTTCCACAAGGACCTATAGGATTTAATGTTGGCCTTGCTGGATTTTGGACTTACGTTGGTCCCAGTGCTTGGTATCATGCTGTGTGTAACTTTTGGAATGGTAATGTGTATATTGTGCCTTTGAGCGTTGAATGTGTGTAACTTTTCATTTGTATTGGTGCTCACAGAGACTTGGGACTTGGCTTTCAGCGATGCTGAAGCTTTTGGGATTTCAACAACTCTTCCAGATGGACTAAAATGTTATTTGCATAAGGGATGTGCATGAGTCTTTGGTGGTCTAAGGGCGGTGTTGCACCTCCCCTGGGGCAGATGATTTGCATTTTAATGTAAAGAAAGAAAAGAAGTTAGCTTATTGAGCTGCTGCTACTCTCTGCTTACCTCTTGCTCATTGCAGGCCACCATGAAAAGTTGTTTTTTGGCATGTGCCTCTCTGCCTTGGAACCAGCTGAATATGGACTGAAACCTCCAGTAATTGTGAGCTAAATAAACCTTTCCCTCCCTAATTTTGAGTGTCAGATATTTGTCCCAGCAATGAGAGAAGAGTAACTAAGATAAGCAGACACCTGATCCAAATTCCTGTTAGCTCTATTTTGGAATTATCTTGTGCTTACTGATGACAGTGAACTTAAATTTTTAGGAAATTTTTAAAGAAATTTGGGTAAACATTGGTATCTTGAAATCAATCACACTGAGAGTATTTTTATCAGAAAAAATCACCGAACATTATAAAGAAAGATTTTTCAAATGATTCATTCATTTATTTTAGGAAGACTTTACCAACACACCAATGTACATGTTTCTCTGCCTTGACCCTGAATGATAGAGGTAAACATGTTTTCTTTTTTTAATGAAATCATCTCTGCATGTCCATGATTGTACTCTCCAGGACTTCTTAGGCATGCTAGGAGGTTTAGTAGCAGTAAAAGTCTTTTCCAAATCTAAGCGGTACCATCTTTGGCTGCTACAGGTTTATTGATTTATGTACAATATCACATTGAATGTTTACAAAAGCTTCTCTTCCATTAATTGGAAGTCTGTACTTATTAGCTATTTTTATTTCTTTTATTCTTACTATAGTTCAAGTCATTATTAAAAAATAGATTTTTATTTTAATTTTATTATTATGTGTTTGCAGTACTTAATAATTACATTCCTTGTGGGGAGTTGACACATGCACAACACATCTTACAGTCACCACAGAGATATGTTGCTACTAGAAGGAATTCCTAGATACACACAAAAAAAATGACGTTCATAGGTTTTCTACTAATTGATTGTTGTTATTCAAACTACTTGCCATGCACTTAGCAGTTTAAGTGACAGATGTTTATGCATATGGATCAACTTTCCACCAAGCCTGTAATCATTATGTATTGCACGATACTAATAAAAAATAAGAACTGCAAAAAATAAAACAGAAGTCAGGCGCAGATCTCACTGGAATAGAATCAAGTATCAGTAAAACTGTGTTCCTTCTCAAAGCTCTAGTATGGAATCTTTTCCCTTATTGCTTTTAGCTTGTTGAAGTTACCTGCACTCCTTAGTTCAGGGCCCCTGCCTCTCTCTATCCCTTCCTCTATCAGTGTCAGCAGTAGTCTATGTTGCATGCTTTCATGCTTCAATAAGCACGTTTCACTCAAAGGTATGAGTGTTTGTCAAATACTTAAAAAGTTTGATTTACCATGCATGTTGAATAGCATAAGCTTATAGCTGGAGGAAATATGGGTGAGATCAAGGAAGATCATATAGAAAGTGGCATCTAGTTTCTATCCTTGTCTATGATATTATCATGAGCCTGGTGAGAGGGGACTTTACCCCAATAAAGTGAACAATACACTACACGAATGCCCTTCAGGGGTCCAGGGACACTCAGAAGCTGCTTGCTTTAACTGTAGAAAAGATCTCTGTATTTTTTTAAGTTTTAATGAGAGAAATTTAATATGTGAAATACAATAAAATTATGGATTTTATAATAGAAGACAAAGAAAAACAAATAATCAACAAAAATAAATATTAGTCCAAAATAGCCTGAGTCACATAGTATGTTTACTAATCAGCACTGTAAGATCATTTTGAGTTATAGGAATTTATTTTTCTCTTGGGATTTTTACCATCCTGTTATTAAATTCAGAAACTCCAGGGCAAGGGAAGACCAGCCTGAAATGTCCCATATCTTAAACTTTAGGAACTTATGGACAGTTGAACATCTATACTTCCTTTCTTCTATCTTTCCATTTTTTTCTCTTGTTTTTGGAATGTTGAGATTGGGAGCCATCAGTTGGGAGGACTGAACACAAGGCCTTCCATGTGCTAGGTAACCCCTCTGTCACTGAACTATACCTACAACACTCTTTATTAAATTTTATTTTGAGACAAAACCTCATTAATTTTCCAAGACTATCCTCCAGGTTATGATGCTCCTGCCTCAACTTTCCTAGTGGTTGGGATCATAGTCATGTGCCACCACTTCTCACCCTTTTTAATCTAAATTATGCAAAATCACATATCTGTGAAATCAGTTTTGTGTCACCTATCATTTATTTTCCCCAGTAGCATACAAGGATGATTAGTTAAGGTAACCAAATTCAGATCTAGACATTTTTATTGTAGATACTACTAAGCAACATGTGTCAAATTGCCAACGATGGTTGATATCTACTTCAGTGGCCTTTAAAATGATGTTTCTCTGGCTATGGTGCATCATTATGGGAATACAGGTTTGATAAGAAATAATTTATGGAGCCAGAGCTTTCTTAGTGAATTTACCTGTTTCCTTTGTGTGTAGAAATCATTTTTAAGTGTAGTGAGGTACTAATTATATTACTGCAGAAAAGAAGTTTCAAAATGTCAACATCTCACCTGTGAGAACTCCATGTATGAAGTGACTTATTATCACTATGGACCCAAATGCTGTTCTATAATTCACAATAATAAGTGAAATAAATTCAGGTGATATGGGGAAACAAATTCCCAAGTGAAATGCCATGATCTTCTAATTTCAAATAGAACACAGAATTCTCCAAGTTCTGAAAGAAATCTCTAATGGAGAAAGGTAGTTTAAGAGGGCCAAACATTAATTAGCTTCTGTCAGTATTACCATTTTCTTTTACAGTATCTATTGTACTTTTCTAACTTATTTTCTTTTTCAGTTTCTCACACGAGCAAAACAATACAGTGTTTGCACATGTGGATCTGAGAAGGAAAAAATATGTACGTAGATATATATGCAGGATGGAGTGGATAACTGAAATGCTGATACCTGCTGTTCTTTTGAAAAGAGCAGTTGATAGTTATTTTTTTTTTCTTTTTACGCTTACTTTTTTTTTGAATTTCTTACAACTATTGTTGTTATTTTGTTTGTTTTTTTTTAAACCAATCTTCATGTTTATATCCTAAACAACTAATATGAAGATAACATCATGCAAGGACCAACCATTGTTGAATTCCTATTACATTATCTACTGAAATATTGTACCACGTCTAATGCTGTGATTTTCTATTACCATTTTGTATTCTTTAAAAAGTAAAAGTAAAATCAACAGTGATGTGTACAAAGTCTCAGATTCTGGTTTTGTTCAATGCCATAAAGAAATACGTTGATGCATATTCTAAGGTGAATAAATGTTTCACAGAGTCCTCTCTGTCAGGGTTTTTGGCCTCACTTGGTATTACGGTGTCTTATATACATTTCTTATTGATTAGACAAAACATTGAACATCCAGAGTTAAAGGAAGGAAGGTTTATTTCAATTCACTGTTTATGAAGTTTTCAGTACAAAGCCAGTTGGTTCCAAGGCTGAGAAGCATGGCAGAGGGGCATGCATCAGAGAGAAATGATAGTTGATGGAGAAAGCAAAAAACAACAAACAACTAGTAACAGCAACAAGCCTCTCTTTCCTTTCTTTTCTTCCAGGCTACAAGCCATTTAGGTGATGCTACCCACATCCATGTTGAGATTTCTCATTACCCTCACCCTGAATCTTGATAAAGCAATTAACAAACTAATCTAGTACCATATACTTTTAATCCCAACATCATAACATAAATCCACACTTATATCCCTTGAATCCAGAGACCTCTGAAAAGTCCCAGCTATGACCATATAAGTCTCTGAGAAATATCAAGAGTCAAGTATAACATATGTTGTTTTGTTTTGTTTTGTTTGCGGTAGCAGGGATTGAACTCAGGACCTCGTGCTCGCTAGGCATGCTCTTATTCTACTGAGGTATCTCTCCAGGTAACATATGGTTTATACTTACATATCTCCTGCAGACAAATTGTATTTCAAGTCAAGCCTGATTTAAAAAAGTGGTCATTACACCTTTTAAATGGAACAGCCTTAGAAGAAGATATAATAATCAGAAATGTATAAGGAGTAAACATCAGTCCACCCAATTATATAAAACAAACACTAATGAGATGAAAAATCAAACAAAAACTGATACAATTATAATATAGGGGACTTTAATAGCACACTGGAACAAATAAGGGACTTTAATACCACATTATATCAAATAGACTAGACAAAAAATCAAAAATGAAATATCAAAACTGAACCAAAATTTGGAACACACAGATTTAGTAGATGTATACAGTATGTTCCACTTCCAGCATCAGAATATATGCTCTTCTCTGCTTCACATTAGACATTCACCAAAATACATTGCATTCTCTCTCATATAAAATGCTTAAGTAAATGAAAGGCCATTGAAAATATCTCATGTGTGGTTCAACATAGGCATAGCCATAAATATAATGCACCACATCAATAGATCCAAGAACAAAAACCACAAGATCATCTCAATAGATGCAGAAAAATCTTTTGAAAAAGTCCACAACTCATTCCTAAAAAAACTTTACAGAGAATCAGAATAGATAGTCTATATCTCAACCACATAAAAGCCACCAATAAGAAAACAACACCCAGCATCATACAAAATGGGCAAAAGCTGAATGCCTTCACTCTAGAATCAGGAACAAGACAAGGATGGCCACTGCCTCCACTCCTACTTAATGTATTTCTGGAAACATTAGCCAGAGCAATTAGACAAGAGAGACAAAAAGAGTTAGGATTGGGATAGAAGAAGTGAAATTATCATTATTTGCAGAAAACTTGATACTATACATAAAGAACACCAAATACTCCATCAAAAGTCTGTAGATTTAATCACTAAATTCAGCAATGTAGCAGGGGTACAAAATCAACACCCCAAAAATCTGTAACATTTTGTCACAAAGAATGCACTGAAAGAGTAATTAAGAATAAAAGCATTTCATAATAATGTCCAAAAATGCAAAACTTAGGACTCAGTCTCACAAAGTGCATAAAGATTTATGCAGTGAAAATTACAGTACTCAGAAAAGAGACTGAAGAGGATTTAAGAAAATAGGAAAATATTTCATGCTCAAGGGTAAGAAGAACCAACATTGAGAAGATGTTCATATTCCCAAAATTGTTATGTAGTTAAAATGCAATCTTGATTAAAATTAGTATACCTCACAAAAATAGAGAGAAATCCTCAAATTCATTTGGAACCAGAAGAGACCCAGAAGATAAAAACTATCCTGGGAAATTAAGGAATGGCAGGAATTATCACAATCCTTGACCTAAAATAGTACTGTAAAGCTCCTTGAGAAAATCAGAATGGTACTCACACAGACTTAGACCTGAAGATCAATGGAACAGAAGATGCACACAGAACTGCAAACACACTAGACCACCTTATCTTTGATAAAGGGGCCAAACATGCTCATTGGAAGAAAGACAGTCTCTTCAATAAATGATGCTGGAAAAACTGACTTTCCATATGCCAAAGGCTAAAACTAGACTCATGCTTATCATGATGCACAAAGCTACAGTTAAAATGGATAAAAGATTTAAATACTAAAGTAGAAACACTAAATATTCTGAAGGAAAATGTGTATAGAAATCTTAAAGAGAAGGATAGGTATAGTTCATGAGCAAAAACCAAACTGCATGGGAAATATTTAAAAGAATCAACAGCTGAGATCTCTACTTTGGAAAAGTTTCTACCCCTAAAAGCAAATCTCCAACAGATTAAAAAGGAAACCTTCAAGCTGGGAAAAAATTAGATCTACCTGACCCTCTGACAATACCTTCTATCCACAACATATAATGAATTTTTAAAAATCATTTCCCTCAAATTCAAAGACCGAATCCAAAACTGGGCATCTGAGATAAATATACACCTCTCAGAGGAAAAAACACAAACGTCAATAAATATACAAAAATGTTCAACATCATTGATCATTTGAGAAATGAAAATTGAAACAAAACTGAGATTCCACCTCTTCCCAGAAAGAATGGCTAACATCAAGAAGTCAGCAAATGGGCCTGGCAAGATAGCTCAGCTGTCTAAAGTACCTTCTTAGGCAGGATCAGGGGACCACAGTTCTATCTCCCGCATTACATGCCAATCCAGCCCCACCCTGAGAGTGGGCTAAGCTTTCCCCAAAAAAGTGAGCCAATAACAAATGCTAGAGAGGCTGTGGTGAAAAAGGAATGCTTCTGTACTATTGGTGGGAGGACAGACTGATACAACCACTATGGAAATGAGTATGGATACGTCTTAAAAATCTAAGATTGGAGATCACATTTAAGCCAGCAATTCCCCTCCTAGGTGTTTTTCCAGAAGAACTGAAAAATCTCATAACACTGATATATGTGCACCCCTGTTTACAGAAGTGCAATTTGTCATGGCTAAATCCTGGAAACAACACAGATGCCAATCTACTAAAGAATGGATAAAGAATATGTGACATTTTTGCACAATGAAGTATCATGAAGCTATAAAACAGGATAAATTTGAGTCTTTTGTCAGTAAATGGATGCAACTAGAGAACATATTCTTAAGTGGAATAAATGAGACTCACATGTGCAAATATTGTATTGTCTCTTTAGTGTGAGAACTTAGTGTGAGAAAAAGAAAATGGAATCTGAAGGTGACAGTAGAACCTGTGAAAGGAGAATGAACTCATTGAAAAGAAAAGAGTTAATCAGTTAAGGAGAAGGAGAGGAGAAGGAGAGTTGGAAAGAGATTTATTTATGTATAAAAAGATGATTTGGATAGCTACACTGTGCATTTCTACTGGTCCATGAAAAGGAACACTTAATGTTTAATTTCTTTTGTCTTCTTTTTTCAACTGCTTGTAATTTTTCTCACCTCAATTTCATATGCATTTCATTCTTCTTCCAGGTTTCCATGCATATATCTG
>PVKN010027596.1:0-13483 GCA_004027915.1 Capromys pilorides | reverse complement strand
GAGGAGGAGGAGGAGGAGGAGGAGGAGGAGGAGGAGGAGGAGGAGGAGGAGGAGGAGGAGGACTTTAGCTACAAATTAAATTTCTTTAATAGACATGGAGCTGGACTACTCAGATTATCTATTTATTTTTGAGTGAGCCCTGGTGGTTCTTATCTCCCAAGAAATCTCCCTGTTTAATCTAAGTTATTAATTTATTCACATAAGGTTGCAGCTGATACTGTCTCATTATTGTCTTACTGCCTGTAGGGTTTGAAGAGTGCCTCCCCTCTCTGATTTTGATGATTTTTTTCTTTTTTTCTGGGTCTATCTGGGTAGAGATTTATCCTTTTGGTTCTTCTTTTAAATGGCCAGTTTTTGGCTTAATTGAACTTTCTTTTTTTTTTTCTATTTTGTGGATTTGCTGTCTTTGTTATTTTTTCATTTAGGAATAATTTTCTTTCTTTTTTTCCCTTTATTAAAGAGGAAGCTAAGGTCATTGATCTTGAGATTTTCTTATTTTCTAATTAGAGGACTTGGGCCTAAATTTCACTCTAAGCCCTATTCTAATTGCATTCCAGGTGTTGACAGGTCACATTTTTAATTTCATTCATTTCAAAATTCATTCTAATACTTCTTATCATTTATCTGATGAGCTCTGAGTTACTTAGAAGTTTGTTGTTTAGTTTCCAAAACTTTTTGGAGGATTTTTTTCAAATATCTTTCAGTGGTTGATTTCTAATTTAATAGCGCTGCGCTAAGAACACATATCCGGGATGATCTGAGCCCTTATAAATGTATTTGGTTGATTCTCCCCAGGATAAGACCATCTTGCTACTGTTTGTCTGTACTTGGAAAAAATGTTCCTCTTCTTATAGGCAGGCAGGATATTCTGTAAATTTCAAAGCAGATCAGACAGGCTCAGAGCACATTTTAGCGCCCCTAGGTCCGCTCCGGCCTGTCTCTCCTGTTCTGTTGGTTGTTAAGCGAGCTTGTGTTGGTCTCCACGATAACTGAGGATTAGCCCACTTCTCCTCCGAGTCCTATCGGCTTTTGCTGCAAATATTTGACAGCTCTGTTATTAGCACTCCGAACACTCTAGGCTGTTATGCCTTCATGGTGAATTGACTCCTGTTGCATTATTAAATGATTATCTTAATCCTTATTAATACCCCTAGCTCCGGGCACTGCTTTGTCTCATACTAACATAGCTACTCCAGGGTTCGTCTGATTGCTGTCAGCATAGGGCCCAGTTTCTATCCTTTTATTCTTTATCTGTGTCTTTGCAAGAAAGAGCTATGTAATTTGTTCTTGTTTTATTATTTAACATGACAATGCTTTGTTTCTTAGGTGAGGTGTTTATAGCATTTTACATGTAAAGTATTACTGGCATAATTAGCACTATTATTTTTCGGTGATCACTGTCAGGTTTTATTTTTATTTTATTTATTTATTTTTATTTTTAAAGAGAATAAAAAATAGTAAAAAAAAAGAAACCCATTAGAAATGATACTAAATTTCACTAAACAAATTGATATGAATTCAACAATGGTTATTATATTGCATATTCTTGTCTTCAAATTAGTTTGCTCAGATCACCAAATACATCTATATAGCTAACTTTAAATCTGTCTCGCTATTTGATTTTGATTTGTCTAACATATTCTTTTCTCTCCTCTTCCAGACTTTCTTTGGCTATTTTGAACAATTTTGCTATTTCAGTCTATATCCTCTATTGGCCTTTTAAAGTAGAGGTTCCTCAAACCAGGAGTAAGCCCGGCACTGTGGGAGTCTGGGGTAGGAGGAGCTCACGTTTGATGCCAGCTGGGGTGCATTAGTGACTTAGCGAGATGCTGTCTCAAATGAAAAATAAAGATTCAGAGGGCTGGGAAGACAGCACTGTGGAAAGGCCCTGGGCTCAATCGCTAGTCACACACACACACACACACACACACACACACACACACACGGCAGCTCAAGGCAGGGTGTGTCTGACCTATGGTCCAGGGTAAACATACCCAACTTGCCTGGCTACACTGAGGAGTCACAATTTTTTTTTTTTTTTTTTTTATGTTTCAGGTTTTCACGAGAACACAGGTATGCTCAGGCTGCGGCAGCAGAGGGGTGCGCCTGCGGCTGCTAGTAGATGTCTCCAGCTCCTCCAGGTCAGGGCAGTAGCTGGACCTGGCCCTTGTTCCTCCCTTTCCAGCATTCTCCTGTCTGTTTTCCCGTCTTCTATTCCTGCATAAGTTTTAGCTCTATACTACATTGTTATTTAGTTTCCTTAGAATGTCTCCGGACCACGGCTTGGGCGGTGTTATGGCTCTGTGTCTCTGCAACGCCTCTTTCATCTTCCTTGAGCTTGAGATCTGGGGCTTGCAGTATCTGTGGGTTTCTCATTTTCACCAGATTTGGAGACATTAAAGCCATCGTCCCTGCAGATTTCTGCGGGCTCCTGCGTGTCCACCAGGGACTCCGGCTGTTCGTCCCGTGGCTCGCAGCGCTTCTTCTGCTTTTCTGTCTTCCCGCTGAGTCATTGTGGAGGCCTCTGTCCTGGTCTCTGGAGATCTGTGGATTTGTCTGTAGTGCACAATCTGTTGTTAATTCGTATCTTTTTTATCGTCAACATCTCTTTTCAATAGTTTGTGCTCTCTTCCAGGACCTTGACTTGCAATTACGGCTGCAGTAGCTGCTCTCCTTCCTGGCCTCTTACCCGTGTCCTTTCAGGGGCTGCTCCCACCAGTGGATATCTATGCCTGATCACGAGTCATATTTTCTTATTTCTTAGCATTCTAAATACTTTTTAATTGAATGTCAGAATTATACATTTTATTCTGTAAAGTGCTGCTGGATAATTGCATATTCCTAGGCTTTGTCCCTGCAAGCTGCTGTATTATGTGGGCACAGTGTGATCCTTTCGGAAGCTTACCTCTAAGCCGTGCTAGGTGGGGCCTGAGGGGCCATTAGCGTGGGGTGATTCTGCCCCCTCTGGAGCCCATCGCTTCGTAATTGCCACACCTCTGCCTGCATATCACACGGCTTCCCTGACTCCCCTGATCCCTGTACACTCCAAGGAAGGTCCTGGCTGCTCCCCTTTGAGGGTCTGTCTGGGCCTCAGGGAGCTGGCTCTGTGGCACATGCTGACCCATCGCTGACCCCATCTCCTGAGCTCTGCACTGTCTAGGTAGGAGGCAGGGTAATCACATTGCTCATTTCTTTTTTCTCTGGAGGATCCCTTTATTATCGTGCATGCCCCTGAATGCTGTCTTCTTGTTATTATTTCATTGTTTTCTTTGTGGTGGTTCAGTTACAGGTGTGAGGAGTAGTTCTGCACAGACACTGTGCAGTGTCTGGTGGAAGCACACATGTGCACGTGCAGCACACACACACATGCACATGCATGCACACACACATGTGATTCCACAAGCATGGACAGATACACTCACATACATGTGCACACACAGTCACACACATACCCATGCACACACGGCACTCACATGCACATATGTGCACACACATATACACACATGCATATACCCATGCACATGCGCACACATGCACCCACACAGGCATGAACACACACACACACACACGATTTCACAAGCACACACACATATGCTCACATGCACACGTACACATACACACATGTACACATGCACACACATGCTCATGTATGCACATGCACATACAAGCATGTGCACGAGCACACTCAACATGTACACCCATATGCACACACAATTGCATACACATATGGGCAGGCACACAAGGCATGCACACACACATGCTCACACATGCACATATGTGTACACACAATCACACATAGGCACACATGCATGCTTACACACAACAAATGCACATACATGAATGTTTGCATATACACACATGTTTGCACATGCAATTACACACATGGACACACACGAGCACACACACTTGATTTCACAAGCACATGCACATGCACACTCACACACAGGTACACACACAATTACACATATACACATGCACACAGACACACACACATGCATGCCATACATGCACACACATGCACACACATGACATGCATGTGATTCCACAAGCACACACATGCAGGTTCACACATGCACACATAATCGTAAAACTGCACACTCATGTACACTCATGCATGCACACACATACACGTGGTTCTACAAGCACACACTCATTGCACATGCACACACATGTGTACACACATGGCATATGCACACACACATGCACATACATGTGTGATTCCGCAAGCATGCACACATAGGCACACACATACTCACACATGCACAATGCACATGTGCACACACACAGTCACACACACATGCACATGCACTCTCACATTCTCATCATCACGGCCTCTGAATGTGCAGTGCAGGGCCCTGAGCAGGATGGCTGGGCCACCATCACCACTCTCGATCTCCAGACCTTCTCATTCTCCCGGGCAGCAGCTATGTCTCTGCTCCTGGATCCTTCCCTCCCCACCCCCACTGAGGCCCTGGCTGCCACCCCTCTGCTTTCTGTCCCTGTGTCATAGTCTGTGGAAAACTCCCTTCATGGGTGCCTCACAGCTCATTCTCTGGGTGAACCCTGGCTCGTCTGTCCTTTCACCTGTTGCTGCTGCCTTTGTTCACTGTGTGCCAACGGAAGTGAATGTCTCCTGCTGCCGGCCTGGGGGCCATGTGCACAAACATCTTGAGGAACACCAGGCCATTTTCTGCAGTGGTAGTGGCACTTCACATGCCCATCAGCAGTGCCTAATGATGCCAATTTCTGCTCAACCCTGCCCAAGCTCACTTTGTGGACGGCAGTTACTCTAATGGGTGAGATGTCTACAAGTAACCTCCAAATTTTCTTCTACAGACGCCAAACAATAGCCTTGCTGTTTTACTAGGTGGGTGCCTGGTGGTCAGAGCCCTTTTGCAGGGAGCTCAGTTCAAGCCTCTACAGAATTGCTTTTAATCTGTGGCACTACAATGTCCATAGCCACCTGCACATCTGACCCCCACTGTGCTCCCAGCAACCCCTACATTTCCCATAGGCAGGGCTGGGTGGCAGAGTAGAACACAGGCAGCTTCTGATGGGAGGCCTAACCGTGGAGAGAGTGGGCAGCTCTGGGGCTGAGCCTCTGGGGACGGTGGAAGACAAGACTGGAGAGTCTCCAGGGACCAAGTTGATCTTCACCTTGGGAGGTGTGAGGGCTTCACTTAGACTCAGGAGTTGCAGAGGTGGAGCTGCCAGTCACAGTGGGAGCTGCTCACAGGGGGAAGAGATGCTGGGAGGGTGATGACCATGGAGGAGTGGAGAATCAGGTGGGCAGAGGGGGCACATCAGGCAGGGCTCCCAGGAGGTGCGGCACCAGCAGGAGCTGGCTCATGCCGGCTGTCCTGCGGGGTGAGAAGGCATGGAGACCCAAGGAAGCAGGTGGCATGACCAAGCCGGGTCCGAAGCCTGGGGAGTCCTGGTGTCCATCCCCACTGCAGGCTGAGAAGGTGAGATGAGGCGCTGTGGCTCAGGCAGGTGGACCAGAAGCAGGGGGCAGTGTGTGAGCATGTGTCCTCCTCCACCTTTTGTTCTACTCCGGCCTCCTGCATTAGGTGACAGGAGTCAGATGCTAATCTCTCCCTGAGACACTTGAGGAGGTCCCCTTGGAAGGGAAGCCTCACTGGAGTGAGGCAGGGCTCCAGCCCTTGCAGGAAGGGTGACAAAGGTCTGCTTGTCACTTCCCCAGCCTCCCTCTCCAGCAACAGATGTGAGAAACTGATTTCGTGCTTGGAAACCCAGAGACTCTGAAAACACATCCTGGGAGAGGTGAGGAGCGGGCCCCAACCTGGGCAGCCATGGTGATGGAGGAGTCACTGGAGAAGCCGGCGGGTTGCTCAGCTCCCCAACACAAGGGTGGGCGGAGCGGGTGGGCTCCCTGCTGGGGACAGCACCTGTGGTGGCAGCAGCGTCACTGACCTCCTGCTGCCTTCTCTGCCTCAGCTTCGTGCTGAAAGGTGACAGTTTCACAGGACGCCTCCATTTGCAGTCTCTGGAGTGCTGGTGGTGGTGGCTGTTCTCAGATTCCTGTCTGCCTCTGGGTAATTGGCAAACAGGGATGCACCATTTGTCACAAAAATTAAAAACATTTGAAGTAAATGTGAGCTATAAGTATGTGCTTATTATCGAAAGGAAGCAAACCCTCATTTCATAAGCTGATAATTTTGGATATATTAAGCAATGCGCAGCACATAGCACTTTTAGGTTTAGGGATTTTAAAAAACAGTATTCTCATCCAATAAAGGGAACTGCAAGAGATGGCATGACAGCAGTGGCACAATACGTTTCCTGTCTGGCCCAGCCTGCCCCTTAGTTTCCCAGTCTTGGGTCACTGTAAATACTTAGAAATGATTATTGTGACACCCTGGGCCACCGGTGGCACCCATGCAGGTGTCTTCCAGCCAAGGTGGCCGCTCGGCCCTGGACTCAGTCACCGCCTTGGCTACCTCCGTGTGTTTTTGTGACCTTGGTGACTTTCTTGTCCCCCCTTCCCTGGGTTTTAAGGTCCCACTTTAAGACCAAGCCTGACCTGTAGGGTGACCCCACACCACCACCCCCAAGGACTGGCAATGAGGAGCAGCCACAATCCATGCCCTGGAAGGCGTCTCTGCTATTGAAGCCGGACTTGGGTTACAGACTGAGTGCAATGGAAGAGCTGTGGAGAGGCCTGGGGCCTTTGCTTCCAATGTTATTTTATGACAGCCCCCCCAAGAAATCTTGTTTGAGAGGGGAAATAAAACCCCAAGGGGTTATAAACAGTGATCTTAATGCTGACGGGGCCTTTCATTGTAATTGAATAAGCAGTCCTAATTTAATACAGTGCAATCATAAGGAGCTCGGATTTTGAATCTCCTGTGTATTTTGAAGCACAGCTACAACATAATGGACCTAATTGATTCCTTCCAAACATGCGAAGCCTGTGAAATTCCATGGGAAAAAAACTGTCATAAAAAAGAAAGAAAATATTGAGAAATACAAATTATTTCACTGTTTCCCAGCAGAAAGGGGCCAAGCCCTCTATAAAGTCTTTGCCAGATTTCTAAGAGTGAGGCCAAGGGGCAGGACGTCCTTCCCATTCAGAAAACAGGAGCTAGATGTTGTTGCCCTTTCCTCTCTTCTGCTCTGGGTGGCTACCGCGAAACAGAGGTTGGCTGGGGGAAGAGTCTGGAGTCAGGTGACCAGGGGTTAGAAAACCAAGGTTCAGCCCGGGAGACACAGGTGGAGACAAAACCACTTGACTCATGCTAGGAATTTGCATGTCCAAGGCTCTTAGATTCCCAGTCTCACTCCGTTTGATTAGCTTGCTGCTTCTGGTAGGAGCCTCAGGCTGCAGGGCCAGCAGTCAGGCCAACGTGCCAGCCCCAGGGCAGGGTCTCAGGTGCTGCGATTGCTCCAGCAGGTCAGCGACCCCCTAGGGGGCTGGGAGAGCCCAGGCTCTGGAAGGAGGGCTTTGTGGACTGGGTCTCGAGGACCGAGTGCTTAGTGAGGAACGGTGCTCTTGGCAGATGGCCTGGCATGAAGGAAGGAGGAAAGAGCGCAATGGGGTAGACAACACCAAGGTCTGCCACGGAGGCTGCAAGGGGCAAGAAGGGCCACGCTCAGGGCCAGCCGGGGCCAGGCACTCCTGGGCTGCAAGCAGTACCGTCTCATGGCCGTGGCAGCAGCTTGGCACCGTCTCTCGGCCACTGAGACCTTGCAGCTCCTCAAATGTTATTTCTGGCTGAGTCCAGTGATTTCAACGGTGAGATCGCGAATGCCGTGGATGCGGCTGTGTGGCCCCGAGTGCAGGCCTCTCAGGCTGCCAGCTGTCACTCCAGTGGCTCAGTGCCCTGGCTGCAGCTCTGTTAGTCCCCAGAGCCTGGGGTCCTCTTGGAGGAGATGACGCTGTGCGAGGAGCTGGGGAGTGCCTTCTCCGTCCCTGGCACCTGTTCCCAGAGCGCCATCTGCCCTAGACACCAGCCCACGTCTTTCTTCTTGTTCTTCCTTCTCTGCTTCTTGTTTGGATGGAGGGAGTGGAGGGAGTCATTAGAGCTCCTGGTGGATGAGCTGCAAGCTCTCTGCAGAGCAGGGGCTCGAGCGACTCTCGGGGTCCCCATCACAGGCTGGGAGCTCAGCTCTGCTGAAGGCGAGGACGGCAGAGAGCAGGGTGTCAGAGTCCCTCTGCTCACAGGTGGGAGCTGCCAGGCAGGCTGAGAGGGCAGCAGCTGTACATGGACCGAAGAGCACCTGCCCTGCCCTAAAGATACTTAAAATTCCCCTAAGCAAAATGGGCAGGGGATGGAGGGTCCGAGCACCGGGGAGGCCCCTTGTCCTTCTCGGGGCACTGTCAGTGATGCGTCGCACAGTCTCTGCAAACCCTTTGGGGCTCTGACATTTTCTATTCCCAGGGGTAAATCAGAGCCAACAGAAGTTGCCACCTCACCAGGATGTCACAAGCCCTTCTTGGAAAGTCTATAAATGTCTCGATCTCCTTGGGGACAGCATGCAGTTCATAGGCCTACCACTCCAAGACCAGACCTTCCTTCCAGAGCAGGGGGAGTGGGGCTTAGGGGACGCCACCTTCACAGATCTCACAGAAGTGACACTCTACCCGGTGGCCTGTGTTTCATTATTGTGGCTTTATTTTTCTTTCTTAAAACAAAGCAGTGAACTATGCCAGGCTGAGGCTCAGGAAGTTTCCTACCTTGTCGCTGGTAGACTTTTGTGATGCCTGGTGGCTGCGTTCGGGTCCAGATCACATGCCCAACCCCCATGGCGCGGAAGGTTCCAGGTGGCCTCCTCCACTGCCAAGACCTTGTGCGCGTGGATGACCTTTGGTGCAAACCTCAGTCCATCCTGGGTGGCGTAGACCCTGTTGTTCCTGTCAAGCTGGAGGGCAAGGTGAGCCCGACTGGCCTTCCAGCCCGAATCTTCAGACCCTGTTCTGCCATCACCTTAGCTCTCAGGCTCTGCCTCGCCTATTTACCACGACTGATCTGGGACTGTCCACCCTTTGCAAAGCCCAGGGACTGTTTACTTGACTCTCTGATATGGCTTAATTATACTGAAGCCCATGTGTTTACTTTGGAGATTTCCAAAAAGAATAGGAGAGATCTAGCTACCCCAAATTAGTTTAGGAACCAGCATGTCCCCTGCTTTCAGGAACACTGCAAACATTTCGGAGGCGCTTGCCAGCTCACTCTCCGGCTCTCTTCAGCAACTTCAGGGAAAACAGCAGCAGTTAGTGAGGCAGCGTGTGCCAAGCGCGAATCTGGGGATGGGGGTTGACTTTAGAGGAAGGGAAGCAGGCGAGCTGCTCTCTGCAGGTCCTCCCTGCAGAACCCTGCTTTCCAGGGACCTCCACAAAGGCTGCAGGGTGTCCCTGCCCTCCCTGCTGCTGCTGGGGGTCCCTGCCAGCTAAGGAAGCCGAGCTGTGGTCTGCAACATGAGATTCAGGGCCCACAGTCCGGCGAGGGAAGCATGGGGGAACGCTTGCATTGCCATGCACGGTCCTCGACCTCGGACTGCAACCCTGTGCTCAGGAGAGGGCTCTGTGGTGTGAGGACAGGGATCTTCCCTCTGTGACATGGAACCCCTCATATAACCCTCCGTACTACTCCAGCCAAACATAATTATCATGGCTCATGCCTTTGCAGAGTCTAGTTTGTTTACAAAGAACAAATTTCCTGGCACTGAAGAGCCTAACAGCGAAGAAATGCTCTTTTGTCACGTGCATCTGGAAATCTGGGGCGAAACACAAGTGTCACACCACATCCCCACCTCCCCCAAAAGCTCCAACAGGAGGCTGCATGGGGGCTGTGCGTAGTCCACAGTGCGCCTTCCCAGGGCTGCGCTGCTGCTCCGTCTGCACGCAGGGGAGCTGGCAGTGCAGGGCCGCTGAGCGCCCACCTCCTGGGCTGGCTTGGAAATCTCAACTCCGCCTTATAGGCCACCGTCCAGCCCCTCCATGCCAGCTCCCATAATTGGACAGGATGTGCTTTGTGTGGCCCAATTATATCTTTTCATTTGGACACAACCAGAGCCGTCAATTAGCCCTGAGCCTGTACCTAACGCTGCCCCACGCTGCCTGAAGACAGATCTTCTGTGGAGCCCCAGCCACTCCATCCCCAGGAATCTTAATTACATGACATGCTGTGGTGGACATACCCCGCTGGCCTAGCGCACCAGTGGCCTCGGGGAGCCACCCGGTCCTTCAGAGCCCTGGCAACAGAGCGGGCGACTTGGAGGAGTGAGGGTGCTGACAGCTGCTTTCACCCCAGACCCTTCCAGTTCTGTACCCTCTCTCGCTTGTCTTTTTCTGCAAAGGTCAGAAGGAAGAGAGAGCGGTCTCAGCAGGACCCAGACCTGGCCTGAGCCTGGCCTCGCCTCCCCTGTGTCCAAGGTGACAAGGCACCTGGAGTCACTATGCCTCAGTTTCTCAGGCTTGAGAATCTGGACTTTGGGTGGGCGTGCGATGGGATGGGGCTGTACAGCGGGGACGCGCTGCTGCTGCTCTCGGCCTTTGTCTGTTACTCTTGCCATTTTAGCCATATGGGAGGCCCGCGCTATCCTGGGTGAGAGGACCCAGGGCCCCTGGCCTTCCTAAGCCACCCTCCGTCACGAACTTGGTGGGCCAAGACTGAGCTCTTCCTCCTTTTGTACTTTGGGGATGGGCAGGCCTGGCACCGTGCTGACCTGGAGTTGTCGCTGGGGCCTGGCACTGATACTGCTCACAGAGAGTCAGCTCACTGTGGGAGACATGTGGGGTGATGTTCAGGCGGTGAGGGGTGCTGGAGGCCTGGCGACTCCCTGTCGGGCTGTACTGCTCCGTGGCCATGGCAGGTGTGTTAGGGAGGCGGGCTCCTCGTGGGCCCTGCCCCGCATAGTGCTTCGCTCTCAGGGTCTGTTGTTTGCTCCTCACCAAATGTACGCTCGGCGTACTGTTCTGTCCCTTGCTCTCTGTTCTCTGCAGCTATGGGGGGACGAGTTCCAGAAAGGGTGTTGGTGGCCCTGTGGCAGCGTGGTGGGGGGTGGAGAGATAGCCGGCCCAGGACGCCCTCCCCTCAGGAGCTGGGCTGTGCAGTCAGCCAGCTTCCTGGCAGGGGACTCCATGGTTGGCTCTGTGACTTAGTTTCCAGAGGCTGAATTTATAGGTTACCTGAGCCGGTAACAAGAGCCAGGGCAAAGCGATGAGATGGTCACTCGGAGCCACCCCTCTCTGAAGCACGGCATGGTTTGCTTCTAGAAATTCTAATTTTTATTAGTCCATGTGTGCAGTACGCCACCACCACATTCACTGTGGGAGCCAGCACATGCACACAGTGCACCCCGGGGCTTCCCGCCGCCCCTCCCCTCCTGCTGTGGCAGGCGGCAGCTTTCCTGGGATGTGGGTGGGGTTCGAGGATGGCACTACCTCTGGGGCTCTGAGTGGCCTGTCTTTTTGTTTCTGCCTCTTTCCAACCCTGCGTCACCGTCTCCCCTCTGTCCTCTTCCCACCGCTTCCCCCTTTGCATTGCTCCCTTCCAGTGTGCCTGGCTCACAGGTCAGCCTTGGTCACTGTCACAGGGTCACCATTATCAGCATTGTCACATGCAAATGCCTTAAGACACTGGGCTCCACGGTCCGTGTCAAGGGCCTCTGAGAGTTGCTGCTGGGGCCTCAGATGCAGCGTGGCATGGAGGGTGAGTTCGGGAAGACTTGCGTTCTCCAGTGGTGCCTGTTTTCCTTCTCCCAACTGAGATGCTGGCCCATCCAGCGGAAGTGGATTTAGTTCCCTCACGTCCTTTCTGGGTCAAGATGGGATATAAAAATGAATCAAGTAAGTAAATGTCCAGCCCGCACACACCTGCTCGTCCTCGCAAACGGCTTCTTGCCTGGCAGTATCTGAGCTGCTCACCAGGAACTTGTCTCGGAGAAGAGCCCCCTGGGGAGGGGCCTGGCCGGAGTGGAGGCCAAGCCTCACCATCCTCCTGCCCTCACTTGCATCTTGGTATCTTTCTGAAGCCCACCAGCTGCCTCCCACCAGGAGAGAGAGCCATCTCGGGCCAGGAGAGACTAGAAGAGCTGTAGGCCAGCTGCCCCTTTCCGAGCACTGCGACAGATGCACAAGAGAGATGCTTCTGTGTCCTCCTGGTGGAGTGTGACTATCCGCAAGACAGGCAGTGCCCGTGTGCAGCAGAAGCATGCTGCAAGCGAGCAAGATCCCCTCCATCCAAGGCAGAAGGCGGCTGGGCCCAGGGCTCGGTGGTGTCCTCTGATGGGCTTGTCTGTGGAAGTCGCAACACCTGGGATGGCAGAACGCAGCTCGAGTTGGCAATTGTGCCCTTGTAGGTGGGATTAGTCTAGGTGAAGGTGCCTGGAGTCAAGGTCTGGAGCAGGATGACGGGAGACTGGGGCCTAGTCTTGCTTCTGGGATGAGCATGATCCACCCTCAGCCAGAAAGGCCAGAGACTACAGGCCACAGAGAGACCGGGAGCAGGCTGCTGTCACCTGCCCCTTTGACTGCCGCCTCAGGGCCCTAGCACTGCAAGGGGGAGGGTGTGGGGGCCATGCCTGTCTCCAGGTCCCCTTTGTAGTGCACACAGCGGGCCGGGCTTTCTGTGCTGCTCACCTGCCAGCAGTGCTGGAGGTGCCGTGGAGGCTGAGCCCACTCTGGGCTGGCTTCTTTCTTCAGGGAAGTCACCTCTGCAGGCAGCAAGGGTGCCCTTGGTTTCAGGCTTTGTGGTGCCTGGGACCAGGGTGGTGGGTGGTGATGCAGGTCCTCCTGGAGCGTTGGCAGCCCCGCTGCAGGTGGCATCCTGAGCTGCCCATCACAGCGCCACATGTAGCACAGCCCTGGAGATCCTGGGGGGCTCCCGGGCCATCAATCTTGAGGTGAGGGCCATGGTGTGGCCGGGGCTGGTGCCCCAGGCAGAGGTTGGGCCAGGCTTCAGGGTCAGATGCCAGGTGTCACTGCTCCTGGCAGCCCTCTCTGCCTCAGGCCTGGCTGCCTCTTGAGGAGGTGATGGCTCTGGCTTGGCATCCTGGTAGAGGTGCACAGAAAGCCCAGTGCCAGCCCTGCTGCAACACTGCGAGACATCTGCTTCATCCACCTCCACGACCGTGCTGGGCCTGCTCCCCTGTCCCATAAAATCACATCTGAGGTCCCTCCCAGATGCAGCAGGGAGGTTGGGAGATTACAGGAGTGTCCTTGGAAGGGAAGCTGGCCTTAGAAATCCAGGTCCAGGTGGCTGTGGGCACAAGACCTAATTTTGGTCCTCATAGGGTCCAAATCAGCTCCCTGGAACTAAATGCCCCCTCCCTGCTAGCATGGTGTCTGTGTGTGAGTGTGTGTGCCTGTGTGCACTCCCACTTGTGCACAGCATGGTGGGTGAGGGTTGGGCTCTCACCCGGAGCTGGGGAATGCAGATGCTACCTGCGCTTTGCTGGCTGTTTCAGTATGGGAGGCTCTTTGGGCCCCCAGGTCTCTGCACTGCAGGCTGGGAAGGTG
>PVKN010027595.1:0-13475 GCA_004027915.1 Capromys pilorides | reverse complement strand
CAGCAATTATTTCAGAAAGAATAAAAATTATGAGTTGAACTATATAGCAATGTCAAATACAGAGTTAATTTTGAAGATTAGATTTATATAATATTAGATAATTCCATGGCATATAGCTTTTAATTTTCCAAAGAATTGATTTGTTATATATGGACAATTCTGTAATATGTCATTCCAAAATGTACTTACTTACTAATGGATCATAGGTTCTTTCAAGGATTATTTTATTAGTGACGATCTGGGGAAAGTCACTAAATTTCAGCTTGGGGGTTATTTAGCCTGTGTTTCTATCCCTTATAAAAATCTTATCTATAGCAAGGTAATCACTGAGCCTCTATGGGCCATCTCAGATGACATGAAGGCTTTTACTCCATGTGCCAATGGACTTCACTTTTGAACACTGTCAGTTGTTTAGAAAGTTCTGTCTTAGCACGGGTTGAAATTCTCTTCCTTGGAGCTTCTTATTGTTCTTTGGTTCTGTACTTGAGAGTTACTCAGCGTGACTGGCTGGACAGACTCTGACATGACAGTCCTTCAAATATATTTGAAAGCACTAATCATGTCCCTAGTGGTCTTTTGTGCTCCAAGCAAAAAGTCCCCAGGTCCCTCAAGCATTTCTCATGCTGCATGACTTTGACATTGTAGTAGCCAGTTTGCCTCTAAAACTCACTCTGGGACAGCATGGATTTACCGTGTCGCTAAGAGCCCCATGGATACTCTTGCACAAGCCCCTTCCACAGATGGAGGAGGGTTAAGCAATGTATTTACGAAGGAGTCGGTTCTGCAAATTTTGCAAGATTTGAGATACTTTAACTCAGGAGGTTAAAACGTCTGACTTTACAGACTTTAGCTAGCAGTGCCAGGTGGCTTTGTGTTCGCTCCAGGCATTTTTAAATTTGGTTGCTGGGGGACAGTTTTCAGTAGCTCATTGAGCTCTAACCGTGCGGTTTCAGTCACTTCTGTGACCGATAAGTTAGGGCTATGTGTCCCAAGGTAAGGCTGGCTTTTGGAAACTTTCTGAATGTGTTCTGCCAACTCTCCAAGCCTCCTGACTTAAATAAATAGAAGATAAACTGGTAGCATTTAAAATTAGCTGGTTCATAGCTTAAAATGATCAAAATGTTTCAGCTCACATAGAAACAAACTATAGAGCAATTTTCCTAAAGTTAACAATAATCCTCAATATTTATGTGTCATTCTAGATGACTTACAATGCTGTAAACAGCAGCTCTAATCAATCATTAATAAAAAAGTCATTCAACCATGCTAAAAGGAAAATAGAAATACTTTTCTCTATAAAAAATTACGAAACTGTTGTTGTATAAACAAGTGATCTATGATTGAATAGTCACTTAATGTTTGCTAGAAATATCTTAGGCAGTTGACAGATGAAAATGCTTTATTTTTTAATTCTGTGAAATTTGCAGACTCCCCAAAATTTGGATCCTATATCTGTGTAATCTCCAAATTCAGTGCTATCTGAATAGAAACCTTGCCATGGAATTGTACCTTTTAACCTCAGTTCTCTGCTTTGACTGCAATGGATTGGATTCCATTAGCTTTTCCAGAAGTTTTGTTGCAGCCCTTGTAGAATTACCAAACCAGAATTTCGAGGTTGGGTACCACTTGAGGATTGTCTGTACTCCTCGCTCATCCTACATGCCGAGGGTCTTGCCAAGGGGTTGTCACCCCATGGTCGAATGCTCTGGTGACAGAAAAGTCATTAGGCTCTGCAGAGCCCCTTGCAACTCTGAAAAGCTTGGAGTTGCAGAAGGTTTGAGTGTCTCTTATTGAACTTCCTGTACATTTCAAAATCTCTGTTTTTACATAAATATCCTTCATCTTAATCTCAGTGTTTCACTTCTTGAAATTGATTTTTAACTGAAAAATACAAAATGGAGTATATTTATGACAGAAAATATGATGTTTTGAAATCCATATACATTATAGATATACATTATAGATAGCTAAGCCAAGGTAATTAATATAGATATTACCTTACATATAATAATGATTTAATGTGTGTGAATATTTAATCTACTTTAATTAGTAAGAATGTTCAAATGTACTTTCAAGAATTTTCAGGAATACAATGAACTGTTACTAATATAGAATACCTATCATGCAATAGGTATGTTGAATTTATTTTTCCTAATTAAATTCAGTATCACTTGAACCACAGCTCCCCCAAAACCAATCACATCTGCTCCAGCCCCTGAGGACTGCCCTCCCACTCTTAACTTCTATGAACTTTGACTTTCTGAGACTTCACACAGACGTGGAATTTTTATTTTGGTGCCTATTAATATCATGTGACATAATGTACCCCGAGTCTATTCATATTTCAGAAGACAATTTTAAAAATAGTTTTACAAAATAAAAATAAAATAACTTTGAGATATAATTTGCTGAGTTTTATCTTATTTATTTATTTATTTATTTATTATGTATTTGGTATAGGGTCTCACTATGCAGCTCAGACTCCTGGTGATCCTGCTGTTTTCAGCCTCCCCACTGCTGGGATTACAGGTGTGCACTCCCAGGCCTGGTCTTGGAGGCTGGCTGGGGGCAGGGGCAGCACAGCATGTGGTACCAAGGATTAAACCCTGCTCTCCACACTTACCTAAGCAGTTGTGTAGTCTGTTGAGCTATCTCGCTGGTCCTGGGTTTATCTTTTAAAATATACACTTTAATATACGTTATTATAGTCACTTATTAGCAATACTTTTAACTTTCCGAAATATATTTCCAATAAATATCTTTTCCAAGGGCTGGTGAGATGGCTCAGTGGTCTAAAGCATCTGCTTAGGAAACTTTAGGCAACCACAGAGACCGCGGTTCGATCCCCGGCACCACATGTGCACCAGCCCCAGCACCAGGGCAGGCCTAGCTGGCGATAGTATAAAGTTTAAAAAAATTAAAAAAATATATCTTTTCCATTAATGACATGTCTGTGGCAGCCTAATTACTGGTGGAAAAACAAATATTATAACAAGTATCACCTTCATATAGCATTCTTACTGTGTGCTAAGCTACAGCATTTGGAGATATATACACATAAATTTATATTCATATATGAATAGATTTAAATATATATGAATATAAATCTACTGTATTTTATAGATGACTATATTAACAGAATAACATATGCATCAATGTTAATTCATAGTAATGCTTCTGGATTTTATTTATTTGTTGTATTTTAGGGAAGGGTCTATAGGATATTGAGGGTCTTACTACTAGATCGGACTCAGTGATCCCCCTTTGTACAACCTCCTAAGAGCTGGGATTACAGGTATGTGCCATCATGACCAGTCTCAATTGCCATCTCAGTACATTCCGGTAGTGGGGCCTGCATGGCAGGCCTGGGGATCAAACCCCTGGCCTCTGTGTGTTTCTGCATTTTATTACGGAAATTAAAGAATGTTCCAAGAAGACTGTGGGAATTCTGTAAAGATTATTTAATATGAATATAAAGCCTACTGTCTTCTATGCAGCAATGGCCCTTTCAGGAAATATCACCTTCATCTTTTAAATTTAAAAAAAAAAAAAACTGAGCATTACATCAGTAACTAACTTGACTAAGTTCCTTGAGAAAGGAAGTTGAAGAACTAGAGTTTAAGTGTGAGTCTGACTTACTCTGAAACTCATACTGTGAGGCTTTAGAATTCACACTCTGTTTGGATAGAAGCAAGAAGGGAGTCTATGATCTACATGTGTCATTGTACCATGACCATATTGAAGGGGAGGAGTAAGGAGATGGTTAACGATGGGCTTGAGTGCCCTCTGATGTTTGGGGCTGTTGGGTATTGGGGAATGTAGGGATAGGCCGTGGGATCTCTGAGGCACATCAGTGTAGGAATAGCATGTGTGGCACAAGTGGAACTGGAAGTGTTTCAGAATATGTAGTTGACAAGGAAAGGGAGAGGGAGGAGCTGGCTGTGCATTGAGGTCAGGTTTATAGGATATACACTTTGGGGGAGATAGAGAGAGAGGTGAGAGAAATGGAGCTTTAGAAGAGGGTCTCTTCCCAGGACAGGTATGGGACAGGTTGGGATCACAAGGGCATTATGAGTGAAGGACAGTGTCTGGAGTGAGCAGGAGATGGGCCTGTCAGAAGGCGTCATGTAAGTCGACCGTCAACACCCACTATGGAGACTTTAGATCTAATACAGCAACTTGAGAACTCAGGAAGAACACTCTATGTATGATGTCTATGTCAGCAGTAAAAAAGTTATTTATTTATTTATTTATTTATTTTACCTATGATGTCCAGTGAGGCTTGGGACTCTTACAAAGATATCTTGATGCGTGCCATGGACTCTAAGCTCTGTTGTTTCTCTTCAGCAGCAAGACCAAGCAGGTCTTTATTGATGGATCTGGCTATGGTGAGTCCTCCTGTGAGAGTAGGGACTCAGATGACTTACCCGCTCTCTAGTGGACAGAGCAGTCGCATTTCCAGTGACCCTCGAGTTTGTAGACAGAAGAGGACCAAAATAACTATACCCAAGTGCCAATTTCTGGCTGTGACACTCAGAACTCCCATCAAAGTATTAACAAGGTAATGCTGAGCCTAAACTCCCCAGCTTTTCCTGCAAGTGCAGTGAAGAAGGACACTGCGCAAGAGCCTGCCCCAACTTATAGTCACCACTGGTTCTATCTACAAGCTCGAGGGTCACTGGAAATGCGACTGCCCTGTCTGCCAGAGAGTGGGTAACTCATCCAATTCCCTACCCTCACAGGAGGACTCACCATAGCCAGATCCATCAATACTTGACCTGCTTTGTCTTGCTGCTGAAGAGAAACAACAGAGCTTGAGGTCCATGGCACACATCGAGTTATCTTTGGAAGCATTGCAAGTCTCACTGGATGTCTCAGGTAAAAAATAAATAAACAATAAATAAATAAATAAATAAATAAATAAATAAATAAACAAACTTTTTTCTTGCTGACATGGACACCATACATACAGTATTCTTCCTGAGTTCTCAAGTTGCTGTATTAGATCTAAAGTCTTCACAGTGAGCGCTGATGGCCAACATGCATGAGGCCTTCAGACAGGCCCATCTCCTGCTCACTCCAGACACTGTCCTTCACTCATAATGTCCTTGTGATCCCAACCTGCCCCATACCTGTCATGGGAAGAGACCTTCTTCAAAAGCTTCATTTCTCTCACCTCTCTCTGCCCCAAAGTGTATATCCTATAAACCTTACCTCAATGCACAGCCAGCTCCTCCCTCCCCCTTCCCTTGTTGCCCACATATTCTGAGACACTTCTAGTCCCACTCCCACCACACATGCTATTCCTACCCTGGTGTGCCTCAGGGCTCTCATGGCCTTTATCTCCATTTCCTAATATCCAGTAGTCTCCAACATCAGAGGGGACTCAAACCCATTATTCACCATCTCCTTACTTCTCCTCTTCAACATGGTCATGGTACAATGACACTTTTGGATCATAGACTCCCCTCTTGCTTCTACCCAGACCCCCAACCTCACTAAGTGTTGCCTGTACACGCCCATTGTAAGTCCTGGTCTTACGGCCATCCCAGTCATAGCCAATAACACTCACGCCTGTCCTCTTCCCAAAGAATTTTTAGCCACTGAGTTCTCCCTTTAACAGCTCCCCTCTTCTCAGTCTCACACATTCAACAGATCTCCAAACAAGCAACACAAAATAGACACACAGCTCTTTCTGTGTGGCACATTGATACATCAATCTCCATCTTCCTTTACTCACTGCGTTTCTAGAGCTCCTCATAGGGCTTGCTATCATTTTAATGACATTTCATTTCCCTCATCCATAATACTATCACCAGATTAATGATCCAAATTTTTAACCAAGTGTTTTTCTCAGATTACGCCTACCAGGCTTTACTCCAGTGAGACCCTCCAATGATGACAACTCCTCACCCACACCTCCAGACTCTTGGCCCTACCATGCCCCAAATCAGCAAGAATTAGCCAGATGATTTCTTTGCCCTTTCTCTATCAAGTAAGAGTCTAGGTTGATACATCAGAATTCAAAGCTTCCCAGGCACCCTGCCCCCAAACTCTCTCCTCCTTGGCCCCACACAGAGTCAAACCCAAAAACCACAGAACAGGTCCACTTTGACCTGGATAGACAACCATGAAAACTCTTCTTTGTTAACATTGACCAGGGCTACAACAGACCAGGTAGCCCTGCCAAGATTGGCTCTCCCACAGCTGTTCCAGCCCCCCCAAAACCTGTCACCTGGCTGTTCCATGATCACCATGATCACCATGATCACCATCCCTGAAAGATCCTATAAAGTCTCCTACCCCTCACCTTTGTTTGCTGCTGTGTTGGTCCACTAGACAGACAGCCGGCTTGACGCCCCCAATACATCTTATTCTTGCATCACAATGCCTGGCCTGGTTGATTGCGTGGGTTTGGACCTTAGAGGTAGCTGTTACCAATATGTCCAGCATGTTTTGTGCTCTCATAAGTAGTCTTGACTCTGCGAGCTGCAGTCCTCACTAGGTGCTTTGCTATCTGATATTTAAATGACAGAGGAAGAGAAATTTCTAACTCATAGTTGGGTACTTTCCCCAAATATCACTACTGCTAAACTGCCAAATTCATAGAAGCCATATGAGGCTTAGATCTGAAGATCAGTAGGCCTACTTCCATAGGTCAGTTGTGACCTCCCTGCTCTTCAAGGTCAAAAAGAGCCTGTACTTTGCCTTCAACATCATGCTGTTGTCAGAAAGCCAAAGCGCTCCCTACCTTTGGAGGAGTCCTCATAGCTTTCCAGCGAGTCCCTGATTCTTTGTCCTGCCTTCTCAACACTGATGACTAGCACGTGTGCATGTTCTTCAAGCCTTTCATGCTGGCAATATCCTTGCTGAAGAACTTGATCATTAGGACCACATCAAGGAACAGAGAGTTTTTTGACTACCTTTGCCTCTAGACTCTTGGCCTCTTATTTGCTTTCTCATTCATTTTCTTTCACAGAAGAGTTAGACATTTTCCCCATTCTTTCCCAAAGGGTATCTTTTCTAATAAGTTTAGCCCCTTGTATTTGCCCTGTTGTACATACTAAGCCCCTTAAATAACTCCTTCGAAATACAAATAGAGATACTCCCTACTGTAAAACCTAGCCAGTATTATTTTCACCCTGTCATAGATTATCCATTTCACTACTCATTGACAATGTTCCTTCCTCTTCTGTTATTTCCCAGGAAAAATGGTGATAAACTTAATCAAGCATCTACAGCAGCCCCTTGCAAGTTTTTACCACTTCTTCTGCAGCCACCCTGACTCCAGTCCCCATCATTCTTGCTGAATGGTCCCTCAGCTTCCACTCTGCAGACAGAATGGTCCGGTAAAAATGGATATCAGCTTTGCACAGAATCAAAGCCCGGGTCCCCTACCTTCCCCAAAGGACCTTCTCTGCCTCTGTTTCCTTCTATTCCAGCTTCTGCTACCTCTTTCTTCCTCTTCTATGTGGCTGGGGATCACTGTTGTGCTATTGTTTTTGCGTGGAGTAATTTTCTCCAGTAGATCCCTGGATTGCTTCTTCAGTGACGCCAAGCCTTTGCTCAGCGAAGCCTTCCCGAGTCATTTAATTTACGATTCCTTCCCCTTTATCTCTGCCTGTGAATTATCTCTCCCTTTTTTATTTCTGTACCACCTATGGCCTTTTAATTTACCTCCTTATTTGCTCATCTACCTTTTCACCCATGCCTAGAGATATAAACACAGTGAGGATGGTCCTTTATAAAATAAACGGCCAATTAATATTTATTGTATAAATGAGTGAATGTTATTGAGATTATTACATATTTATGTGAGATCTACCTTTAGCTCAGTACATTAATCACTGTTGTTTAAAATTTGATGAGGTACATAAATTTATTCATTCAACTGCTCCGGGAACACATTGGCAAACAGACTCTGGACATGTGAACGTACAATCGCTAACCATTTTTATGAGGAAGTGCTTCAAAGGGACGGAACAGAACAGGATAGGATAGAGCACAGCTAGGGGTGCCCAACCTCAATAGCTGGACTCTCAGGTGGCGTTAAACCAAGCACATGGCAGGCTGTGTTTGCCACGTTAGCACTGAAGGAAAAACTCCTGGAGAATAGGTTACAGCTTGTGCCAAATGCTCTAGAGCAGCAAGGAACATTTGGTGGACAGAAAGGCAAAACAGTGAGGCGATTCCATGAGGAGAAAAAGGATTTTGTATGAGGATAGTGGACATCAAGAGCAGGACAAGGTCAGCGAAAACTCAAGTAGAGGGTGGGCTATCATCTTAAGTGCACAGGAAGGTCACTGAAAGGCAAGAGCATGGTTGTGAAATTTATGTCGAGAAAATGGTTATGGTGGCAACTGAAAAGGGGGTAGATTTGGGGTACAGTCCTGAGCAGCAGGACCAAAGACTTGGTAAAGAGGATAAGAAACAAAGGTTTTACCAACTTTAGGGTAGACGTAGCACAGAACGTGAATACAGTTTCTTCCTTTTTTTCTACTATGTCCAAATATTTGCTGTTAAATGCCTTTTGTATTTTCAGTGGATGAAAATCACATGCATGAACATAGAAGGAAGAAAAAATTTGGATTAAAATGTGGACACTCCTCTCATGAATTTTCAAAGCAAACAACTGCAAACTGAAATGCCAAATTGTCCCCATCGTTAAATTTAAGCTATGTTTTTTTTTTTTTTTTTTTGCAGGACCAGGGTTCGAACTCATGACCTTATACTTGCCAGGCAAGCACTTGTGTCATAGAGCTATGTCCCTGGCCCGCTATGTTTGTTTCTGAGATGTCCCAAACAAAAGTGTAGAAAAAATATCACAATTGGTCATGATTCATTAATAAAAAAAATATGATTTTACATAATAAAATATTAGCAACAAAATTTAAAGTATGCACCTTTGATCACAAAACTGATAATTTATTAAAATTAAAAGGAGACATTAAAGGTCAAAACATTTAACATGCTCTATGTATCTTCTACCCGTAGAGATAGCGAACAAGGAGAGTTATCCATGTTTTATCTCCTATGGCATGAAGAACTTCTGTCTATAATATAAACTGTCATTTCCTTGGAAATCATCGCTTGTGGGGAAACTCTATAATTAAAGGAAGAAGTGAATTTAAGTTTTATTAGTCGTTTGGAACTGAACACAGTAGGGGGAGGTCCGCAAAATAAACCACAGAATTAATACTTATGTAATACGCTGTTGCCTGGTGACAAACCGTGCGTCTGAGAACTTTCGCCTGCAGGAAACTATTTCCAAAACTGGAATAAGTCTGTGGAATGTTTTATAAAATCGCTAAATAGTTTCATAGGCCGATAACGAACATTTCAAAATGTCCACAGGTCTGTTTGGGAGCTGTTAGAATGATAAATGATAGTTTCTTTACAAAGAAAATGTGAAATCGTGTCCTCTTTTGCAAGAGGACTTCTTTTCCCCCAAATCCTCTGGCTAGTTCTCCTGGGCCCTCTGTGAACGTGAAGGCTTTCTGTAATAGCCTAGCTTGCTCAGTAAACAGGATGCTGTGAACAATAACAGACTGTTACCAAAGATATTAAACCCATAATGAAGGTTGGCTCGATTTAATCCGCTCCGATTTGTGCTGCTCTCTTTGCCCCTAAAGCCAAAGAACTCTCACAATATCTTTTTATTTGTCATTTGTAGTAAACAAAATGAGACTCCGGGAGGTAAGAGACATGCACGCAAGTTTCCAGTCATCCCTTGCACTCAAGGTAATCCGGACGTGACTTATTTCCGTCCTGGGGGCGTAGGCTCGGGTCCTTGCTGCCCTCTGACGCAGGACCTGTCCTCCAGCGCAGGTGGTGCGTGGGTGGGCGCTAGCACGCGTGGGACCCGCCGCAGCCACGGCCCTGGAAGCCTCCCTTGCGCGCTGAGGCTGAGCCTCACCCGCACGGCCTCGAAATGCCCTGAAGGGGGCGATATTTACCAAGACAATCAGCGAGACTGGTGCTGAGGAAGGACCGGAGCATATTAACAGAAGACAATTTTGTTTTTTTAAACTTTTTTTTTTTTTTAACGTTTATTTATCTGTTCATTCGGTACACGATCACGCTACGCAGCTCAGACCCGTAGTGATCCCCCTGCCTCAGCCTCCCCAGCACTGGGATTATAGGCGTTGGCCACGGAGCCTGGTTTTAGTGGTCTGCACGGGCTATGGTTCCAATCTGGGTCTGGTTTTAGTGGCCTGCACGGGCTATGGTTTCAATCCGGGTCCTTGCACTTGATGAGCAAGCGGTTAGACCGCAAGCTATCTCCCCAGCAGCCCTGCCCTTCCACACACGTGCACACACTTACACGGGGTGCACACTTAAGAACTGCAAAAGGACCACAGTCTGCACCACTGGCATCTCATTAGGGATTACAAAATGCTACTTTGTTTTTGCCCACCAAACCACACTTTTTTAGCTCGGACCCAAGTCGAGCTTCTTGTCCCCCTTTTCCATCCAATTTAGGGTGTAAGAAATCCTTTTCACATGAGGACTGTGGCTGATCTCCCACTTCAGCAGCAGCGATTTCTCCTTTCCAAGAGCTGGCTGTGGACAGATACACAGGACTGGCTCCAGCCTCTACCCGCGGCGCTAATTGGCACCGTTAAGCTACCTGCGGCACCTGCCTTCTGAAAATATGAATTTTTTTTAATGTATCAGTTATCAGTAAGAAATTTAGGATACTAATTTATGAAGATATATTTCATTTGTCAGAGCAAAAAACAGACCGCAGGCAGCCCCGGAGCTGAGGAACTGCTTTGATTTTTGCTAAAATCTCTGAGTCCACCCCCTTCCTGATCCACCTGGAGCTGCTCTGAAATCTGGTATCTCTCTCTCTCTCTCTGTGTCAAAGATCTCGCCCCCCTGATGTCTGGGTTTCCGCAGCTTCTTCTCCTTGAAGTAAGCCTCAGTGAGGTGTCTGGGGATTTTCACTTTGCTGATATCAAGTTTTGTAGAGGTGGCCATGGCAATTCCATGGTGTGTTCTTTGGAGAAGAACATGACTAAGGCTAAGAGGTGCAGTTACAAGCAGCAAGCCACTGCCCAACTGCTTCAGGAAGACCCCTGTGTTGCTTCTGTGACATCTGTAAGGATAACTGAGACGGTGCCAGGAGTGATGCCAGCCTGAAGCTTCCTCACATACTCCTAAGCCGTGGCTTAGGAGCTTTCAGGGCACATCTTCTGTAGGGCAGTTCCTAGGCATTTTTCGAAGCTTGACCACTCGGGTACCACCATTCTTGTCCCCACGGACCAGTTTTGTGATCATAGCAAGAACGTTCTCCTTTTTCTTCTCAACTTCTGATTTAGCAGCTGCGTACTTTCTCTTGTACAAAGCCTTTCTGGAATACATAGCAGATCGGGAGCATCCACCAGTCCTCTAACCAGGAGAGGATTTTGGCTGCAGTGGGGTCGCCCCTTGTTGGACCTTTTTGCCTTTATCTTACCCTTTTTACCAGTACCACCAGAAGAAGCCTTCTTGTCTGTTTGGTTTCTTCTTGGTTTCTTCTCCTTAATGTCTGGCTTCTCAGTTTTTCCTCCTGCCATCTTACAAAATGGAACTGAAAATAAGTTTTAAATAACCTTCATTCTAGAATGTTGCTTTGCTGGACATGGTGGCGCACGCCTGTAATCCCAGCACTTGGGAGGCTGAGGGCAGGAGGATCGATGTGAGTTCGAGACCAGCCTGGGCTACAAAAGTGAACTCAAGGCCAGCCTGAACTACATAGGGAGACCCTGTCTCAATAAGACAAAAAAAAAAAAAAAAAAGAAGAAGAATGTTGCTTTACTTTTTGTTGTATTTCACTATTGTGCCTCTTAATCTCTTATAATGCCTAATGTATAAATTAAGCATTATCCTTGATATGTATATATTATCCACTATATACAATGTCTATAATATATTATATATTATAATTTATAGGGTGTAATATTTCTTGCAGTTTGGAACATTCTGGACTATGTTCTGGTTGGATAAGAGGTGACTACTGAAAGAGAAATCAGAGCCGAGGTGTTGCTCTTTCCCCGAACATTTTTCCAATTTCAGATTGTCACTAGGCTTATTAGGGAATGTGAAAATAATTCATAAAGGTGTACTACCAAAAGTTGTCATCAGTTGATGGCCAAAGAGTGACAAATACGTGGACTCTAGTCTGTGAGTTGGAAATATGATGCAAATGAATGTGTGTATATATATGAGTGATGACTAAAAATATGATTGATGTTCACATTTTTTTAAAAAAAAAGCTGGACCAGTGAGTTAGTTCAGCTGTCTAATGCACCAGCTTGGGCAAGGTTCAGGTGCAGGAGACCACATTCGGACCCCCCACACCACACGCCATGGCAGCCTCTGCCTTCAGGGCTGGCTGAGACAGCCAAAAAAAAAAAAAAAAACCTGTTTCAGTAAAAATAATATTGCTATTAATTCTCTTCAAAATATCCCTGCTCACCCTGAGCACGTTGGTGCCATTTTTCTTGCCCATTTCACGTCTTTCTGGCTATCTCAAAGTCCGGATCCAAGCAAAACACTTGCCCTGCATGTCCTGTTGGCCTTGCGGGAGAGGCAGAGGTGACTGGGTGCCAGAGCTGGGGAATGAGGTGAACAGTGACACACTGGGTGTTGTGGAAGCCTGCCTTTCTGTGGCTGTCCTTCGGCAGCAGCTTGCGTGGTATTGGTACTTCAGTCAGCTCTGGAAAATCACTTGTGAGAGATGCAAAGCTGCTTCAGAAAGCGGTGAGAAGAGTGGGCTGCACAGGTTGAACCCAAGGAGAGGGATGACTCTCTTACTGTAAGAAATATTTTTAAATTTAAATATTTATGCATTTTTATTGTACCTGGTATTTTCCTGCATAATGCAGAGCACCAAATAAAAGAATAACAGCCAACATTAAAATAGCTCAGGCTTTTGCTTCCCCAGACAAAGACAAAACAAAGCAAAGCAAAACTGAAATACACTTGCGTTATTTTAGAGTCTATGCACACCTTTTGCAACAGGACCCACACTGCTGAAGCCGTCCTGTTTAGGGAGATCTGAGGCTCTCGATCATTCTCCACTTTCCCTGGATACCCTCATTGCATCAAAAAGCCTTCATCTCTCACTTCTAGTACTGAATATTGCTTTTTCAATGTAAGAGAAACCCCTTGGTAGGATGTTGGCTTCATACATAGCAAGTGCCAGGTACTGCCTGAAGGACATATTAGAGAGATTACTGCTGTTTCGGGGTATCCTCAACAGCCTTTTTTTTTTTTTTAATGTGTTAAGTACAAGGTCTTGCTAGACAGCTCAGACTCATAGTGACCCTTCCATCTCAGTCTCCCCAGGGCGTGAGCCACCATACCTGGTCTCAGTGGCTGGCACAGCACTCCCAGGGTTCTGGAGATGGCATGACATGGAATGTGGAACCAGGGATCCAGCCCACATCCTTGAACTTGGCAGGTGGGTGCCTAGACCGCTCAGCTAT
>PVKN010027594.1:0-13485 GCA_004027915.1 Capromys pilorides | reverse complement strand
CAATGAAAAGTCCAGGAACTGATGTGGATTGACCACTGAATTCTACAAGAAATTTACAGAAGACACTATCCTAATACTCTTCAAACTCTTCAATGAATTTGAAAAGGAAGCAATCCTCCCAAAATTATTCCTAGAGGCAACTATTACACTGATACCAAAACCAGACAGAGATATAACTAAAAAAGAGAACTACAAGCCAATTTCTCTGATGAGCATAGATCCAAAAATCTTCAATAAAATCCTCGCCACTAGAATACAGCAAATCATTAAGAAGATTATACACCATGACCAGGTAGGATTCATCCCAGGGATGCAAGGATAGTTCAATATACACAAATCTATAAATGTAATATACTATATCAATAGAGCCAAAGCCAAAATCTACATGATCATCTCAACTGATGCAGAAAAAGCTTTTGACAAAGTTCAACACTCATTCATGCTCAGAGTCCTACAGAAAATTGGAATACAGGGCCTCTACCTCAATCTGATAAAAGCCATCTATGACAATCCAACAGCTAACATAATTATAAATGGGGAAAAAACTGAAGTCCTTTACTCTCAGATCTGGTACAAGGCAAGGATGTACTCTAACACCACTCCCATCCACTATACTTCTGGAATCATTACCTATAACCATTAGACAAGAGAGAGAAATAAAAGGAATAAGAATAGGTAAACAAGAAGTTAAATAATCATTATTTGCAGATGGCATGAAAATCTACTTGGAAGACCCACAAAAACTCCGACAAGAAGCTACTAGGATTAATACACAGATTCAGTAGCATAACAGGTTTACAAATTCAACACACAAAAGTCAGTAGCATTCCTCTACACAGATAGCAAACACACTGAGAGAGAAATTAGAGAAACAATATCTTTTACAATAGTATCAAAAAGAAAATGAAATACCTAGGAATTAACCTAACTAAAGAAGTAAAAGATCTATTCAGTGAAAATTACAGTACTCTGGAAAAAAAAAATGATCCTAGAGGATCTCAGAAAATGGAAAGATATTCTTTGCTCCTGGATAAGAAGAACCAACATTGTGAAGATGACCATACTCCCTAAACTGATATACAGATTTAATGCAATCCCATTCAAAACACCATCAACATACCTCATAGACCGCGAGAAATTATTTCTAAAATTTATTTGGAACCAAAAAAGACCTAGATTGCAAAGATAATCTTGGACAACAAAGACAAGGGAGGGGGCATTAAAATTTCTGACCTAAAGTTATCCTACAAAGGTACAGTGATAAAATTAGCATGGCATTGGCAAAAAATAGACCTGAGGATCAATGGAATAGATTAGAAGATGCAGAAGAAAATACAAACACAATCAACCACCTTACTTTGGACAAAGAGGCCAAACATGCTTACTGGAAGAAAGATAGTCTCTTTAACAAATGGTGCTGGAAAAACTGCCTCTCTATATGCCGAAAACTAAAAATTGGCCTAGGTCTATCACCATGCACTAAGCTAAAGTCAAAATGGATTAAAGATCTAAATATTAAAAAAGAAACATTAAATCTCCTGGAAGAAAAAGTGGAAGAAAATCTTGAAGACATCAGGGTATGCAAAGAATTCATGGACAAAATTCAAAATGCGTGTTTAACACTTGAAAGAATCAACAACTGGGACCTCCTCTGGCTAAGAAGTTTTTGCATGTCAAAAGAAATTGCCAACAGAGTGAAAAGACAACCCACAAATTTTGAAAAGATTTAATTCATCAGTATTCAGACAAAGGTCTCTCTAGAATTTATAAAGAATTAAAAAATATTAGGGTCCCAAAATTCAAAGACCCAATCCAGAAATGGGCATCTGAGATGAACACACACTTCTCAGAGGAAGAAATGCTGGAAGGTAATAATTACATGAAGAAATGCTCCACATCGCTAGCCATTCGTGAAATGCAGATTAAAACAACTCTTAGATACCATTTCACCCCAGAAAGAATGGCTAACATAAAGAAATCAACCAACAACAAATGTTGGAGAGGCTGTGGGGAAAAAAGAACACTTCTCTACTGCTTGTGGGAATGCAGACTTGTACAACCATCATAGAAAGCAGCGTGGAGACTCCTTAAAAAACTAGAACTGCAAATCCCATTCAGTCTAGCTATCCCCCTACTGGGAATTTTCCCAGAAGAACTGAAAACATCATATCATAGTGATATCTGTGCACCTATGTTAATAGCAGCACAATTTGTGATAGCCAAATCTTGGAAAAACCAAAATGCCCATCATCTGAAGAATGGTTGAAAAAGATGTGTGTAGTGGTTGATACATTGTGTCAACTTGGCAGAATGCCTGGTGGTCAATACATTTTATCAATTTGGCTGCCATTGCCTGGCTATTTCACACTGTGAGCCATGAGAGCCCTGCCCCAGAATAACTCAGTTTGGACTTTATCTCCTGACTTCCTGCACAGACTCATCAGCCTCTAGTTTGGACCTTTCAGCTTTCTGTCCGCCTCTAGTTTGGACCCTTCAGCTTTCTGTCAGCCTCTGATTTGGACCTTTCAGCTTTCCATAGCAGATTCTTCTAGCTTCCTTTTCAGACACAATGGCTGACCGTTACAGACTGTTAGGAACCAGTAGAAACTGGTTAGGGATGGAACACTGCCATGAGTATAAAAGCCTTGGGACTGAATCCTTCAGTTGGCAGTGTGCAGATGCTCTCATCACAAATTCCCATCTGACTCAGACTGGCACATTTTGTGTTATATCTGTTTCTTGTTGTCTTAGTTGCTTTTACTCTTTGCTGGGACAAATACCTGACATTCAAAATGAAGGAAGGAAAAGTTTATTTAGCTCACAGTTGCTGGAGGTTTCAGTCCATATTCGGCTGGCCCAAGGCTGAGTGGAACAGGGCAGAGGGCATCCAGTTCACAGGGGCAGAACAACCAGGGGAGCAGAGAGCAACAGCACTTTAAAAAGTCTCTTTGTGCTCAGTCACTCTGACGCTGGCCCATTGTGCCCTAGGGTGGAACCAATCATACCCCAGGATGGGCCCTTGATCCCACTCTGGGGAGGAGCCAATCATATCCTAGGCAGGCCCAGGGCATGCTCCAGGGAGGAACCAATTGTACCCCATCGGTACTAAAACACATAATCCCAGTGGATCATGACTCATGTCTCAAACTCTAGAAGTCCCCGCCCCATGATTGCATGAGGCTTTGGGGGGACAGCTAGACATAAACCATAACACTTGTATTATATCTGTTCCTCTAGTAAAACCCTGACTAGAACAGAATATGATACCAGGATCGGGGCTAGAGAAACAGAATATAGTGATGGTGCCTTTTAATGGCTTTAAGTGTTCCTCGAATTGGCTATGAGATTTGATGAGACCTAAAGACACCATGGTCTTTCCTGATATTAAGGAGCATATTGATATTCCTTGGCATAAGGTTTTTAACCTAATATGCCATATAGATCCATTTGATTACCCTCATTCACCACTTGTGAGATCTCAGGAATTTAGAGATTCCATGCAGAAAAATTTTGAATCTCTTTGGCAAATAAGGAATATAGTGATGCCAGCTGGTTTGTCTTAGCCTCATTGGACAAACTTTTCAATGAAAATAAGGAGCTTGAAGACACCATTTTCCACCTCCAGACTCAGATAAAAAATTTAACAGTTTCTGAGTGTGTCCTGATGGATAATCTCCTCTCTTTTAGCCACAAGGCTGAGGTTGCAGAGACCCAAATGCAGTCCCTCATAATTTGACTGGCTGAACTGCAACATAAATTAAATGCTCAGCCTCAAAGGGTATCTGAAGTGAAAGTGAAGGCACTAACTGGAAAAGAATGGGATCCCATGAATTGGAATGGAGATGTGTGGGAGGATCCTGAGAAAGCTGAGGATGTTGAAATTTTTTTTAGATGCTAATGAGATTATTTTACCTGAGGAAGAGATTTCACCACTCACCATGGCAGAGGGATCACTGCCTTTACCCTCTGCCGTGTTAGTGTCTCCAAATATATCTGGAGAAAACAATCCTGCATGGAATGAACAGAATACTGGTGGAACTCCTCTGGACACACCCTCACCACCCAAATTTGCCTCTAGGCCCATAACCAGGCTTCAATCACAGAAGTCACCAAAAGGTGAAGTACAAAAGGTGACTCATGAGGAGACCTGTTATTCTCCCAAAGACTTTCTTGAGTTTTTTAATTCTTATAAGCAGAAGCCTAATGAGCAAGCTTGGGAATGGATTTTACAAGTGTGGGATAACGGTGGAAAAGACATACAACTTGATCAGGCTGAGTTTGTTCATATGGGCCCACTAAGTAAGGACTCTGAGTTAAATGTTGTGGCTCATGGAATAAAGAATGATGTTAATAGTCTCTTTGGTTGGTTGGCAGAAGTGTGGCTCAAAAGATGGCCCACAGTGAATGAGTTAGAGATGCCTGATATTCTATGGTTTACTGTAGATGAAGGGATCCAGAGGCTTAGGGAAATGGGAATGCTGGAGTGGATCTGTCATGTTAAACCTAATCCACCCATTTGGAAGTTCCTGAAAACATACCCTTCACTAACACCTTGAGAAACAGATTTGTGAGGGGAGCACCAGCATCCCTGAAGAGCCCTATTATTGCTTTTCTCTGATGCCAGACCTCACAGCAGGGATAGCAGTTACTGAATTAGGAAATTTAAGGGCCATTGGCTTGATTGGATCCCAAGGTGGCAAAGGTCAAGTGGCAGCACCTAATCGCCATGGACAGCAGAAGCGGAACAATAACCAGAATGATCTGACATGCATAGACCTATGGCGTTGGCTGATTAGCCACAGTGTTCCCAAAACTAAAACAGATGGGAAATCTACAAAATTTTCACCAGATTTATATAAACAAAAGAATTTAGAAGCAAAAGGACAGAGACTTACTTCAAACCATGGTAATAAGCAATCCCAGCCCATCAACCAGTTCCCAGACTTGACCCGGTTTACAGACCCAGAACTCCTTGAATGATGGGAAGCCAGATCTCCTTGGGGAAGGATCTTAATCTCCCCAGAATTTGTACAGTCGATCTTTCTCCTATCCTTCCCCAAAGGGACCTAAGGCCTTTTGCCCAAGTGACTGTAAGGGAAAAAGTGAAAGCGGAACGATCAGACATTTCAGGGACTACTGAACACAGGTTCTGAACTAACACTGATTTCAGGAGATCCAAAACACCACAGTGGCCCTCCAGTGAGAATAGGGGCCTATGGAGGGCAGGTGATCAGCGGAGTTTTAGCAAAGGTCTGACTCACAGTGGGTCCAATAGGTCCTTGAATCCATCCTGTAGTCATTTCCCCTGTTCCAGAATGTATAATTGGAATAGACATACTCAGTACTTGGCAGAATCCTCGCATTGGTGCCTTAACCTGTCGTGTTAGGGCTATTATGGTGGAAAGGCCAAGTGGAAGCCACTAGAGTTGCCCTTGCCTGGTAAAATAGTGAACCAAAAGCAGTATTGCATTCCTAGAGGGATTGCAGAGATTAGCGCCACCATCAAGGACTTGAAGGATGCAGAGGTGGTGGTTCCCACCACATCTCCATTTAATTTTCCCATTTGGCCTGTGAAGAAGACAGATTGGTCTTGGAGAATGATGGTAGATTACCGTAAACTGAACCAGGTGGTGACTCCAATTGCAGCTTCAGTACCATATGTGGTTTCCTTGCTTGAGCAGATTCACACCTCCTGGTAGTTTGTATGCAGCTGTTGATTTGGCAAATGCCTTCTTCTCCATGCCTATCCATAAGGACCATCAGAAGCAATTTGCTTTCACTTGGAAAGGCCAGCAATATACCTTCACTGTCTTACCACAAGGGTATATTAACTCTGCAGCCATGTGTCACAGCTTAGTTCACAGGGACCTTGACTGCTCTTCTCTTCTTCAAGGTATTACACTGGTCCACTACATTGATGATGTTATGCTGATTGGACCTAGTGGGCAGGAGGCAGCAACCACCTTGGATTTGTTAGTACAGCATTTGAGAGCCAGAGGATGGGAAATAAATCCCAAAAAACTTCAAGGTCCTTCTACCTCAGTGAAGTTTCTAGGAGTCCAGTGGTGTGGAGCATGTAGAGATAGATAGTCTTTCTAAATAAAATATAAGTTGCTGCATCTGGCTCCCCCCATGACCAAAAAGGAGGCACAGTGCCTAGTGAGTTTATTCGGATTTTGGCAGTAACATATTCCTCACTTAGGTATCCTACTACATCCCATTTACAAAGTGACTCAGAAAGCTGCTCATTTTGAGTGGGGCCCAGAATGGGAAAAAGCCTTGCAACAGGTCCAAGCTGCTGTTCAGGCAGCTCTGCCCTTAGGACCATATGATCCAGCAAATCCAATGGTACTTGAAGTATCAGTAGTAGATAAGGATGCTGTTTGGAGTCTCTGGCAAGCCCCCTTATGTGAATTGCAGTGGGAGCCTTTAGGATTTTGGAGCAAGGCTCTGCCATCTTCTGCAGATAACTACTCTCCCTTTGAAAAACAGCTCTTGGCCTGTTATTGGGCATTAGTGGAAACTGAATGCTTAACTATGGGACACTAGGTCACCATGAGATCTGAGTTGCCTATCATGGCCTGGATATTATCTGATCCATCAAGTAATAAGGTTGGACATGCTCAACAACAGTCCATGGAAGTTACATGGAAGTGGTACATTCATAACAGAGCCAGGGCAGGCCCAGAGGGTACAAGTAAATTACATGAGGAAATTGCCCAGATACCTACGGCTTCTACACTTGCTGTGTTACCCTCTGTCTCCCAGCATGTACCGATAGCATTGTGGGGTGTACCCTATAATCAGCTGTCAGAAGAAGAGAAGACTAGAGCCTGGTTTACAGATGGCTCTGCATGCTATGCAGGCACCACCCGCAAGTGGATAGCTGCAGCATTGTAGCCCCTTTCTGGGACATCACTAAAGGACAGTGGTGAAGGGAAATCATCACAGTGGGCAGAGCTTTGGGCAGTGCACCTGGTAGTATGTTTTGCCTGGAGAAAGAAATGGCCAGATGTGCAACTATATACTGACTCATGGGCCATAGCCAATGGTCTGCCTGGATGGTCAGGAATTTGGAAGCAGCATGATTGGAAATTGGTGACTAGGAGATTTGGGGAAGAGGTACGTGGATAGACCTCTCCATATGGCCAAAGGATGTAAAAATACTTGTTCCCCATGTAAATGCTCACCAAAAGGTGACATCAGCAGAAGACAACTTTAATAACCAAGTGGATAACATGATCCATTCTGTGAATAGTAGCCAACTTCCTTCCTCAGTCACCCCTGTTATTGCCCAGTGGGCCCATGAACAGAGTGGCCATGGTAGCAGGGATGGAAGTTATACATGGGCTCAGCAACAGGGACTTCCACTCACCAAGGCTGATCTGGCTACAGCCGCTGCTGAATGCCCAATACGCCAGCTACAGAGGCCAACATTGAGTCCCCGATATAATATGATCCCCCTGAGTAATCAGCCTGCAACCTGGTGGCAAGTTAATTGTATTAGACCACTTCCATCATGGAAGGGACTGCGCTTAGTCCTCACTGGCATAGACACATATGCTGGATATGGAATTGCCTTTGCTGCACATAATGCTTCTGCCAAAACTACCATCTATGGACTTATAGAATGCTTTATCCACTGACACGGTATTCCACACAGTATTGCTTCTAACCAAAGAACACATTTTACAGCCAAAGAGGTGCAGCAGTGGGCTCATGCTCACTGGTCTTATTATGTACCTCATTATTCAGAAGCAGCTGGATTGATAGAATGATGGAATGGTCTTTTGAAGATACAGTTACAACACCAGCTAGGCGGCAATAGTTTGCAGGGCTGGGATAAGGTACTTCAACAGGCTGTATATGCTTTGAATCAGTGCCCTCTGTATGGTACAATGTCTCCCATAGCCAGGATCCATGGGTCCAGGAACCAAGGGGTGGGAGTAGGAATGGTACCACTCACCATTACCCCTATTGATCCACTAGCAAAATTTTTGCTTCCTGTCCCCACTATGTTATGCTCTGCTGGACTAGAAGCCCTAGGCCCAAGGGGAGAAGGCTTGTACCAGGAGGCAAAGCAATGATACCATTGAACTGGAAGCTAAGATTTTCCCCTAGTCACTCTGGACTCCTCACACCTTTGAGTGAACAAGCTAAAAAAGGAATCATGGTGTTGTCAGGGGTGACTGACCCAGACTATCAAGCGGAAATTGGATTACTACTCCACAATGGAGGAAAGAAAGAATATGCATGGAATGCAGGAGATGCCTTGGGGTGCCTCTTAGTATTGCCATGCCCTGTTATTAAGATGAATGGGAAGCTACAATAACCTAATACAGGTACAATGATAAATAGTTCAGAGCCTTCAGGAAGGAAGGTATGGGTCACTCCACCAGGGAAAGAACCAAGACCTGCTGAGGTACTTGCTGAAGGCCAAGGAAATAAAGAATGGGTAGTAGAAGAAGGTAGTTCCAAGTATCAGCTACTACCCCGTGATCAGCTACAGAAAAGGGGATTATAATTGTATGATTTCACTTCTGTATATGGTTGTATTATAATATAATATGGATTAATCTATATCAATGTTGAAGGTATGAGTGCATTTCTGTTTATATGCAGGATAATATAGTTATAACAATGTTTGGTGCAATTATGTGCATATCTCTGTATCTGGTGACTGATTTAAAGAAATATGTCTAGTTACCAAGTTGATAAGCGTTGGACTGTAATGGTTGATACATTGTGTCAACTTGGCAGGATGCCTGGTGGTCAATACATTTTGTCAATTTGGCTGCCATTGCCTGGCTGTTTCACACTGTGAGCCATGAGAGCCCTGCCCCAGAATAACTCAGTTTGGACTTTATCTCCTGGCTTCCTGCACAGACTCATCAGCCTCTAGTTTGGACCTTTTGGCTTTCTGTCACCTCTAGTTTAGACCCTTCAGCTTTCTGTCAGCCTCTAATTTGGACCTTTCAGCTTTCCATAGCAGATTTTTCTACCTTCCTTTTCAGACACAATGATTGACCGTTACAGAATGTTAGGAACTGGTAGAAACTGGTTAGGGATGGAACACTGCCATGAGTATAAAAGGCTTGGGACTGAATCATTCAATTGGCAATGTGCAAACACCCTCAGCACACTTTCCCATCTGACTCGGACTGGCACATTTTGTGTTATATCTGTTCGTTGTATTGTATCTGTTCCTCTAGTAAAACCCTGACTAGAACAATGTGGTATTTTTATATAATGGAATATTACTCAGCTATAAAGAATGATAAACTAGAAGACTTCATATATGTACCTTAAACATATACTGATAAGTGAAATAAACCAGACCTACATGTGTAAATATCGTGTAGACTCCCTAGTGTAAGAACTCAAAAGAAGAAATAAAAATGGAGGGGCATCACACAGCTGAATGGAAATCAAGGACTTAAAGGTTAAACAATGAAGAGACTGTAAGCAGAAAACATAGGAAACATGGCAGGAGCAAAACTATGCACAGGATGAATTAGATAACAGTCCTTAGGACCTCCAAAAGGTTTATCACACTGAGGATAGCAATGTGTAACACTAAAACTATGCTTGGAATGCCTGTCATTCTGGTCTTCTAGATGTGTGCTGTTTGTAATGTAACTTGAGTTACTGCTGCACTCTCTCAAGTAAATGGTTGGTTTACAAGACAACAAAAAAAGGGGTATTAAGTGAGAGTAAGAGATTAGGAAAAATACCATAGCATTGACAGGCTACAATTTTTTATATGCTTAGATTTCTAAATTTCAGTGTAAAAATGTGTAACTCTTTTATCACATTCTATAGAGATTTATTAGAATATCAATGATTGATAAACAATACCAATTCCAAATTAAGTCTAAGATGTTTGTTACTCAGAAAGACAGTGTTGTTACACTCAAGTACCTATGTCATAGACTAATAGTATCACTAGGCTTTTCCTCTGGAGAGTTAAGAATATAAGTTTACAGGGTCTGGGGAGATAGCTCCGTGGCACAAGTGCCTGCCTGGCAAGTGCAAGGTTGTGAGTTTGAACCCTGATCACACCAAAAAAAAAATAAAAATAAAAATAAAAAATAAATAAAAGATATAAGTTTACAGACCAAAAATAAGAGAAAAAGAAGGGCTAAGGAATTGCCAATATTTTGGCCCTAGCCCTTCAAGGTCAGTGAGGACTCAGGACATAAGAGAACCTGTGGTATAACATCCTTTAACTCATTGGTTTCCCAAATTTTCTATTCAAGGAGATTATGGGGCCACAGAGAAAAGGTATTGAATATATATAGTGTGCCTAGGGGAGTCATCTAGGGAGAAAACATTCTCTCAGGCTTTCACAGAAAACAATCTGGTCAAGCAATGGTCATGACTCATCCAGACGGCTGACAATGACAATAGTTCTACAAAGCACTGTACATGGTTTCAAAGTTAATTCTGAGGGGATTTGACTGATCTTGGGAGATAAAAGGTTATGCATTTTCTTATGCAGGTCTTGCTTTAATTTGCCCTTAACGACTCAGCAGAAAAGTTTAACCACGAGGCATAAAATGTAAAGCTATATTAGTATGCTGAGCTATAAAAGGCTTAAATCAACAGCTTCTAACATTGCCGGTTTTGCCAATAACCCACTGCAATTATGGAACATTGGATTATGTACACAACCACTTTCTCTTAGTTCAATGAGAAGAAATTTTTTTGTACCAGTAATGATTAGAAAAATTATCATGTCTACACTTTGTGCTCTGTATAACTACTAGTTAGACAACAATATGCATTGTATCAAATATTGGGAATGTACTACTGGTGTGTTTTGAAACTGTCAAATTGTTATTTCTTATTGAAAGTAATAAAAAAATAAATAAATAAAAAATATATTTCCATTCTTCATTGACTTTATATTACTTCTTCCTTGTCTTTTACACACACACACACACACACACACACACACACACAAATATGAAAAAAATATGTATATAACCTGACATAAGACTCAACCTGTTTTGTAGAAATCTTCAATGACTTTTTAAATGTGCTCATCAAAAATAAATAGAAGTGATGCCTCCGGCCCACCGCCAGCGCAGCCTACCATCATCAGCCAGTGCCAGGCCCACCAACCAGTGTCAGGCCTGCCAGGTGAGACCTCTGGCCCACCGCCAGCACAGCCTACCATCATCAGCCAGCATCAGGCCCGCCAGGCCCGCCAGGTGAGACCTCCAGCCCACCATCAGCGCAGCCTACCACCATCAGCCAACACCAGGCAAACCAACCAGAACAAGGCTTGCCAGGGGACATCTCTGGCCTGCTGCCAGTGCATCCTACCATCATCAGTCAGCACCAGACCCACCAGATGAGACCTCCAGGCCACTGCCAGTGCATCCCACCATCATCAGCCAGTGCCAGGCCCACCAGCCAGCGCCAGGCCCATTAGGTGAGACCTCCGGCCTGCCACCAGAGCAGCCTACCATCACCAGCCAGCACCAGGCCTGCCAGGTGAGACCTCTGGCCTGCCACCAGTGCAGCCTACCATCATCAGCCAGTGCCAGGCCCGCCAGGTGAGACTTCCGGCCTGCTGCCAGCACAGCCTACCATCATCAGCCAGCGCCAGGCCCACCAGCCAGTGCCAGGCGTGCAAGGTGAGTGAGACCCTCCTCCCCCAGCCTACAAGCAGCATAACCGACGCAGCAGCTCAGGCTGAACGAACAACCCACGGGCACGCAGTAGTCCTGCACCAAAGATCACAGCTTCTCAGAATGATATAGACGAGGAGCAAAATGCAATCTCAGGTCCTGAGCCCACCTGAAACAAATACATGAGACACTACCATACAAGAAAAGGGAATCATGCAGCCAAAATCTCTGAATTCATAGTATCTGAAGTAAAGAAACAAATGCAGAAACGTATAGAGGAACTCGGATTGGAGGTAAGCTCTGAAGTTAAAAAAGAAACTTTGAATTACTAGAGACTGAAGTTAAAAAGAAGCTGCAGAAAAGCATAGAGGAAATCAGATCAGAAAAAATCTCTGAACTTGAAAAAGTCATTTCTAAATTAATAGTGTCTGAAGTAGAACAACTGCAGAAAGGTAGAGGAAATGAGAGTAGAAATAACCTCTTAAATAGAAAAAGAAAGGATAACTATAACGGAAGACTTAATAAATGCATCTAAAGAAGACATTGATAAAAAATTAGAGATTAGAAAAATGATAGAATCCATGAATGAGCAATATAGGAAAGAAACAGACCACATGAAACAGGTTCAAAGAGATATGCAGGAAAATAAAATCTCAATCAAGAGCTAGCAAAACCGTACAAACAAAAATGAAGATAGGATTTCAGATCTTGAAGACAAAGTCACAGCTAGTGAAAAGGTAAGAAAAAATCTCTTAAAAACAACCAGGATGCAGGAAAAAGTAATTCAACATCTACAAGATGATCAAAAATGAACAACGTGAGATTAATAGGAGTAAATGAAAAAGAAGGAGTCAATACAAATGATATAAAAAGAATATGGGCAGAAGTAATAGCCGAAAACTTCTCAAAGATGAGACAACAATCAGAAATTCAGGTAACTGAAACACAGAAATCCAAATAACATCAACCAAACTAAAAACACACCCAGACATATAAGCAAGATCCAAGAAATCCAGCAAAAGAATAATATACTAAAAGCTTCTAGAGAAAAGAAAGAGATTACACTGAAAGGAAAACCCATCAGAATAACAGCAGACTTCTCTTCACAAACCATGAAGTAAAGAAGAGCATGGAGCAGAGTGCTTCAAGTCCTCCATGAAAACAAATTCCAGCCCAGACTGCTATACTTTAGCAAAATTCTCTTTCAAATATGAGGGAGAAATGAAATACTTCCACAACAAAGAACAACTAAAGAATTTCATGATGTCAAAGCCAACACTACACAAACTACTTAAAAATACTTTTGAGGGAGGCAAAAATGACTTGATCTATACAAATGAGTCCAGAAAGAACCCAGCAAATAGGGAAAGTAATTAAACAGGAGATAAAGGAGTAAACAACAGAATGTAAAAGACATATCAATCATAAGTCAATACATTTCAATAACTATCAATGTAAATGGACTTAGTTCTCCAACTAAAAGAAATAGGCTGGCAGAGTGGACAAGGAAGCAAAATCCAACAATATGCTGTATACAAGAAACACACTTAACTCGTAAAAAAACTCATAGGATAAAAGTTAAAGGATGGAAAACAATACTACATGCCCCAGCACCTAAAAGAAAAGCAGGGATAGCAATCCTGTTTGCAGACAGTCTAAACTTCAAGTCAAGATTGATCAAATGAAATAAAGAAGGCCACTACATACTGGTTAGGGGACAAATTCAAGATGAAGAGGTAACACTCATAAATATGTATGCACCCAACACGGGAGCACTAAGTTATATAAGACAAATCTTAATGGACATGAAAAACCTAATATCCAATACCACAATCTTAACAGGAGA
>PVKN010027593.1:0-13485 GCA_004027915.1 Capromys pilorides | reverse complement strand
AAAAAAAAAAAAAAAAAAAAAAGAACAAAAGAAAGAAAGAGATAGAAAGAAAGAAAGAAAGAAAGAAAGAAAGAAAGAAAGAAAGAAAGAAAAAAAAGGACAGGAAAATGAATCTATAGTACTTTGGGCTTATGATGGAGGAACTATTCCACCAGCATAAACAAACATGTTAAACCCCAGGCACTCTGCAGTCAGCTGGAAAGATAGCCCTGACCCTGTTCGCCAATTCCCAAGGTATTCACAATGGAAAGACCCAGAAACACAGACTCACCAGTGAGGCTTACAGGTCTTTTCTCTTCTACTTCACCACAATAAACCACTGTGGTAGTTTGTGGGTTGTGTTTGACGCACTCACGCTTTATAACCTGTCATCTCCACCATTTAGATTGCATTATTCTGACTATTCAGAATCTTCTCCTGAATTAAACCAAGAAACACAGGCATCGGTGTGCAAACATATGACAGTTTACAATGTGGTTGGGAAGCTAAAACATAGGCAGAAAAAAATTACAGGGCAGGATCGAATGTCAACTGAGTGGAACAGATTATAATGTAGCTACAAAATGAAGATAATCTTTTCTTTAATCATCGAATTAAACTGATCTGCTTGGGCACAATTCCTTTTAAAAACAGTTGCTCCAAGAACTAACTCATATTTCATACAGTTCAGCCATTAAAGGTGCACAACTGAACATTTTTTGTTTATTCACAGGGTTCTGCAAGCATCTCATCTTTACAACTTTTCTTGAACCTTAAATGAAACCTCGCATCCACTAGTACTCACCATCTATTTTCCTGGACCCCGAATCCCACCGCAGCCCAAATCAGTGACTAATTTACCCTCAAGCTCTGTAGGTTTGCCCATCTTGGCTACTTCACATAAATGGAATCATATAATGTGGTCTTTCATGTTTGGCTTCGTTCACTTAGCATGTTTTCAAGGACCATTCATGTTGTGGCATGTATCACTGATGTATTCCTCTGTATGTGATAATAATATTCTGTAGAACTGAGATTCCATCCTACCTCAGAAAGAATGGCTAACATCAAGAAGTGAACCAATAACAAATACTGGTGGGGCTGTGGGGAAAAAGAACCGTTCTGCTCTGTTGGTGGGAGCGCAGCCTGTTACAACCACTATGGAAATCAGCATAGAGGTTTCATAAAAAGCTAGGATTCAAGATGTCATTCAAGTCAGTTATCCCCTTTCTGAGTATTTTTCCAGAAGAACCAAAAACATCATACCACAGGGATATATGTGCATCCATGTTGATAGCAGCACAATTTGCCATAGCTAAATCTTGAAAACAACCCACATGCCCATCAACTGAAGAATGGATAAGGTACAGTATTTTTATGGAATGGAATATTATTCAGCTATAAAAAAGATTAATTTGTGATTTTTATTGGTAAATGTATGCAACTAGAGACCATACTCTTATGTGAAATAAATGAGATTTCTTAGTGTAAAAACCTTAAAAAGTAAATCAAATCTGAAAGGTATAATTGATGCTGTGAAAAGGGAATGAACCTATTCAAATGGAAGGAATTACTGAGATGAGAAAAAGGACAGGAGGGGAAGTGGTGGAAGGAATATATCCATGTACGAAAGCAGGATGCTTTGGACATCCCTACTGTACATTCCTGCTGGTCTATGGAAAGAAGTAGATAATGCTCAATTTTTTGTGTACTTTTTCATTTTTCATTCCTTTTACAATTTTTCCTGCATATATGTGGTAATCTGAACAACTAATTTCAAGACAACACTATATAATACAAATACTGTTGAATTCATATTATTTTGTTTAGTGAAATCCTGCATCATTTCTAATTTTTCATTTTTATTGCTACTTTGTATTCTCTTTAAAAAATCAAAAAGGAAGTAAAATTTAAAAAGTACTCTGTTGGATGGATAGACTGCAATTTGTTCACTCATTTACAATAAGTTGATAGGCATTTGGGGCCTTTCTAAACTGTGGGTGTTACTTTTTTATTCGTACATATTTCTGATACACAATGCTTGCGTTCATTATGGGGACTTGGTCCATGTAAGAATGCATCTTTATTCATTTTCATTCTTGTCTCTTCCCCTCCCCCACCTCTTGTTCCTCTTTCCTTTTTCGAAAGCTCTAGGCTGGTGTTAGTATTTGTTTACAGGTTTTGGTGTAGACATACACATTTTTATTTCACTTCAGCATATATCTAGTAGTGGAATTGCTGGGTCATCTGCTAATTTTAGGTGTTATCTTTTGTGTGTGTGTGTGTGTGTGGTACCGGGGATTGAACTCAAGACCCAGCACTTGCCAGGCAAGCCCTTTTCCACTGAGCTATCTCCCCAGCCCCTAGGTGTTACCTTTCAAGGGTGATGCTCACACATGTCATCTGGGCTCCTGAGAGAATTCTGATGCCCTAAGGAGGAATAAGGAAGCCAAGCAGAAGAGCTATTTTGTATGGTGGATAAGGAACAGACATTTTCCTAGGAACAATGTGAGATGTGACCAAGATAGAGAGCAGGCATTTGCATTTAATTCTCTATTACACTAAGACATTGCCATTGATTGCCTTCCAAATTCATCCCCTCATTGGTGAGTATGCTTACCTATTGGATCATTGGTGTCACTTTCGGAAGCAGCTCTAAAAGTCCTTTCTGTCTGTATAAGGTGTGAACAAAGCTAAGGTGGATGCTGTTGTCCAATGTCATCCAACGGAAAGGCAGGCTCCTAAACACAAGGTGTGTCTTCACTGACCTCACACACCAGAACTGGCACCATGTGACTTCCGGCTCTCCTCCAAAGTCCAACTGAGTGCCAAATATAACAATTTTTAATTAATTGGGGACATCAAAGCATCTGTGACAGAACAATTAATGCCACTCAAAAATGAGGACATTTTAGAGCTGCTTCAGAAAATGACAAGAGCAATATGTTCAAAGCCAAGACGAGTACTCTGGAGGACATGAATGGCAATATGGACTTTGCTGTAATAACTATATTGAAATTGAAACATTCTCCATGTATTTCAATCACACTGGTCAGCAACCCTGATGAATGTTGGACAGCACACAGATCAGAACCGGCACTGAAACCAGGCTGGGAATATAACTCAGTGGTATAGTAACTGCCTAGCACGTGCAAAACTCTAGGTTCAATCCTCAGCATAAAAACAAAAATAAAACAGGTATTGCAAAACTCCAGCTTATAGTTGAAATCTGGCTTGTCCCCTACTCTTTGAAGGGCTATGAGCTAGGAACAATATTTACATTTTTTTGCTTAGTTTTATTTTTCTTTTTGTTTCGAGTTAGGGTTTTGTTATGAAGTTCAGGTGGCCTGGAGTTCCTGGTGATCCTACTGCCTCAGCTTTCCAAGTATTGAGTTTATACAAATGTGCTATGATGCCTACCCTAATTTGTACATTTTAAATAGCTGGAAAATCTAGAGAAGAGTAATATTTTGTGTCAAGTGAAAATTACATAAAGTTCAAATTTCAGTGTTCTTAAATAAGGTTTTAGTGGAATATAGCCAAGCCAACTCACGTCATGTTGCAGAGGCAGAACTGAGTAATTTAAATGGAGACTATCTCTGACAAAATATAAAATATCTACTACCTAGCCCTTTCAGCAAGGTTTGAAAGAACTTCATGTATCATTCCATACTTGGAATTTTGGATTGAACTCAGGGCCTATGTTTCCTAAGCAAACACTCCATCACTTTGCTATATCCCCAGCCCTTTCTAATTTTATTTGATTTTTAAGGCCATTGCCCAAGCTTGCCTTGAACTTGCAATCCTCCTGCCTCAACTTCCCAAGAAACTGAGACTAGAGTCATGTACCACTGAGCCTGGCTTTCTTGCCCCTCTAAAAGCTGAGAGCAACTCGAAGGTACTAGAGCCACTCCTAAAGGAACAGAGGGAGGTAGATGCGTCAGTGAAGATGGTAAATAAGCTTAAATAACCTCAACTTAATTAAATATGTCAACTCCCAGACTATTTTATTGCTTGGTGTTTAAAACACACTCCCAAGAGGGAGATTAATTCGGTTACAAGCCGGGGTAGCTAACCAGCCAGAAATGAGACCAGCCAGGAACATGGAGTTTTATTTTTGGCACATGCCCACATTGGTCTTTTCCTTCCCTCTCTCACAACATGATGAGGCCTCTCACTTCTGCCTTGTACTTGGAAGGCCTGGTTTCCCCGCTGTCTTAGTTACTTTTTACTCGTTGCTGGGACAAATACCCGACACTCAAAATGAAGAAAGGAAAGGTTTATTTAGCTCACAGATGCTGGAGGTTTCAGTCCATATTCGGCTGGCCCAAGGCTGAGTGGAACAGGGCAGAGGGCATCCAGTTCATGGCGGCAGAACAACCCTCGGAGCAGAGAGTAACAGCTCTTTAAAACGTCTCTTTGTGCTCAGTCACTCTGACGTGGGCCCATTGTGCCCTAGGGTGGAACCAATCATACCCCAGGATGGGCCCCTGATCCCACTCTAGGGAGGAGCCAATCATATCCTAGGCAGGCCCAGGTCACGCTCCAAGGAGGAACAAATTGTAACACATAATCCCAGTGGATCATGACTCATGTCTCAAACTCTAGAAGTCCCAGCCCCATGATTGCATGAGGCTTTAGGGGGACAATTAGACATAAACCATAACACCCACTAACTGTCATGGCAAGGGACATGAGGAAGGATATTCTACTAGGTAAATGCTCCATAAAAGTGCAAAGTGTTGTCTATGTGCTGACTAAAATTTAGATCTTAAGAGTGAGACATTTAGGACCCCAGGCATGGGTGTCGCTCTTGGGAATGATGTGCCCTTGCAAAGGGCCCGACAATGAGATGTGTGAGGACACAGAGGGGCAGAGGGAGATTCCCAGCCTATCCTTCTTTCAGGCTATCTATGGGGGCTTGGGGTGGCTGAAGCCAGTAGCCTGCCCCTTGACCTTGGGAAGCTCTTCAACACTGTCTTCTGGTAACAAGTTTGTAAGAGAAAAGGACTGAATTCAAAACGACTTTTTAAGTAAAGGCACAGCTGGGCATGGTGGTGCATGCCTGTAATCCCAGCACAATGGGAAACTAAGTCTGGAGAATCCCAAGTTCAAGGGCAGCTGGGCAATTTAGCAACTTAATGAGACTCTGTCTCAAAATGAACAAAAAGGGCTGGGGATATAGCTCAGTGCACAGGCCCTGGTTTTAATCCCATTCTGTGGAACCATCATCAACCAGTATTTCAGATCTCAGAATCACCTCATCCTCTCTGTCCTGCAAGAACAGATCTTTTTCTCTGCAAGGCTGGCAGAAAGAAAGAAGAGAGAGAGAGAGAGAGAGAGAGAGAGAGAGAGAGAGAGAGAGAGAGAGAGAGAGAGAGAACAAAAGGGAGGGGAGGAGAGGTAGACAAGCAGGAATAAAAGCATGAGTCCCCAAAATTTGCATAGGGAGGTGACAATGGTTCAGAAGGAAACCCCTGTGTCAGGGTTGCAACTGGAACAGGCTTATTTGTTTTCTTGCTTGGCCTTAGCACAAGAAAGGAGGAGGAAGTCGCCCTTCCCTCCCAACCCAGTACAATCGGCCTCCAGTGCTTCTGTTTCATGAAGGCCGCCCTTGGAAACAAGCCCAATGCCAGCAGCTGCTAAGCCACGGGCCCAACGTCAGCCACTACCTGAGCAGTAGCCCGGCTCCTCTCACCTGAGCTGTGGCTCCTGCTCCCCGTGAGGTCGGCCCAAACAGATGCCCCTCTATACAGAAACCTGGACCTCCCCTGCCAATTATAAGTAGAGCATCCAGCATACCAGACAAGTGTTCTAACTACTGAGCTACATCCTTAGCCCCAGCAAGCCCTATCTTTTAAAAACTTTCTTTCTTTCTTTCTTTCTTTCTTTCTTTCTTTCTTTCTTTCTTTCTTTCTCTTTCTTTCTTTCTGATATAGATGGCTCAGCCTGCCCTGGGAGTGGGGCTGGTGTAGCATGTGATGCCAGGGATGGAAACGTGGTCCCCGTAGTTGCCTAAGTTTGCCTAAGCAAGCGCTTTAGACCACTGAGCCATCTCGCTGTCCCCAGCAAGCCCTGTCTTAAGAGCAACCTGTGAGCTTGCCTTTCAGATCCTGCAGTTGCAGCTGGGAAATCCATTCCACCCTCCACTGGCTTCAGACATTTCTCAGCCCTGAAGAATATCTTACCTTCCATCAATAGCCTGAATTTCTCTTTTCTTTTTCTTAAAACTTCACTCAGTTGGGCTGGGGAGATAGCTCCGTGGCCAAATGCTTGCCTGGCCAGTGCAAGGTTGTGAGTTTGAACCCTGGTCCCTCAAAAAAAAAAAAAAAAAAACTTCACTCAGTTACTCTATTTGGAATGGTGTTAGCCCAATTTCATGCTGCAAGAATTTAAGGTTGGGGCTTGTGGTCATACTGAATCACACCCCTAGCGTTTTTAGTTTTATTTTTTTTTTTATGTTGAGGCAGGGTCTTTCTAACTTGCTTACTTACAGAGTCTGGACATAAGCTTGCAATCCTCCTGCCTCAGCCTCCCAGAGTAAAATCAAAGTCCTGTGAACTCATCCACTAAGGCTGATTTCCACTTAGCTGAGCCAACCTTGCAGAGAAAAAGATCTGTTCTTGCAGGACAGAGAGGACGAGGTGATTCTGAGATCTGAAATGCTGGTTGATGGTGGTTCCACAGAATAGGGTTCCAGGGGAGGTTACTGGGATGCCTGGAAGCTCCAGAAATCCTGACAACCCAAAGCCAGGGTGTGGCCAAGGAGAACAGTCAAAGAGCTTGGGGCAGGGTACCTGTCAAGCTCTCAGGTGGGAGCCAGGTGAGTGGCCAGGCAAGCAGGGGGAACTGTTAGATGCAGCTTGTGCACCTGTTGCTCCTCCCCCCACTCTTTCTATTCTCTCTCTCTCTCTCTCTCTCTGTCTCTGTCTCTGTCTCTGTCTCTGTCTCTGTCTCTGTCTCTGTCTCTCTCATGGGAGCAGTGTGGGTAAGGATGGTGCCAGGAAATGTGTGTTGGTACTTGAGCTTGAATGTTCAATGTTCAAGTTTTAGACAAGGAATAACTCTTGCGCAGGCACCCACCCAGGTTTCTCTCTGACAGTCCTGACTCTAGAAGTACCAGGCAGTGCTTGTCACCCCCTGAAGCTCAAGGTAATAAATTATCCTGCATATCTGCACGAACACACCTACGCTGAGCTTATCTCACTCAAGGGACTAGAAGTGCAGGGAGCAACGTTAGCAGACTTTGTAACTTTGCTTGTGGGAAATCAGATCTTGGATTTTCCCTCCACCCACACCCCACAAAATTAGTGTTGGGCTCCATGTAAATGTGTGCAGCTGGAACCACTGCTGGCTGCTGAGGGAAAAGAGGTTCTTATCCTCATCCATGGTGGGGCTACTGAAAGCTGTGGAACCCAGTGCGACTGCTGGTCTGGCGTGATTTTATCACGCACCCATCTGCCAAGTGCTAAGCCCTGTCCTCCTTTCTTACATATAAGGAAATGGAGGCCCAGAATATTTAACCTGCTTATAATAAGTAGTGGGAGAGGTTCATGCCTCGCATCTTATGGAGACCTTGTTGTCCTCTCTTTTGCCACAGCAGGCAAACAAGCAAACAAACAGGTAATAGTTGAGACAAAGCTAGGAATCGATCTCAGCATCCATGTTTTCCACCAGTCCTTGTGGATTCATGGATGCATAAAAGTCTAACACTTATTAAAATGTTAATCATCATTACCGATTGCAATTGCCCATCTCACTAATTGCAAATTACCCATCATTCTAGAAGCTCTTGTAGGGATCCTGACAGGCAAAATGGATTATTTCTGCATGATCTTATGTTTTTGTTTTAATCCCACAAATTTTTTATTGCAAGTAATTTTTAAAGAGAATAAAAGGCCATAAATTCCCATGAACCACTCTGCCTAGTAAAGCCAGAAGATTCTGCAGAGCAAAGGTTGCAAGTTAAAGATTAGGAGTCAAGACATCATATGAGCAATGACAAGCATTACATGACAAGCTATAAATACTTCAGAACTCTAGAGGGATGGCTAGATAAATAGCCTGCTAAACAGAGCTTTGAAGATAACGAATGGGTGGAGGAAAGGAAGAAAGAGAAGAAGAAGAGAGGCTAAAATGTTGCAGGTGATGGGCCATGGTGGTGCACTTCGATAATCCCACAACTCTGGGAGGCTGAGGCAGGAGGATCTCAAGTTAAAGCCCAGCCTGGGCAAATTACTGAGACTTTGCCTTAAAATTTTTAATAATTGATTAATTGAAAGGGCTGGTGATGTAGCTCAGTGAGTAAGCCCTGTGTTCAACCACCAGCACTACCAAAGTTAAAAAAAAATTAAATAAAGTTGCTGCTGATTTCTGGTGATGGGGGACTTTTATTTTTGCACTTTTGTTTTTCCACATTTTGCAAATTCTTGCATTCTCTTAGAATCTGTAAACAACAAAAATGACAGCAAGCCTCATATTAAATATATTTTGCTGCAAGGGATGAATAACAATGGCCAAGAAGCCCTTCCTTGCAATATCCAAATCCACTTTCCTGAATTTCTGCTCTCCCATGGGCTCCTCCCCTTTCCTCATTCCCAATAAGGATCCAAGAAATCCCACTCCACTGGAGTTCAGACCATGGGCCAGACTGATACCCGGATGGAAACCTTCCTCCACTCCCGGGGAAAGCTTTGGCATTCCCAAGAGACATTGATCACAGATCCACTGTTTCCTAGCCCCGCAGACTGAGCCCAGCAGCGCGGCCCAGTTCTGTCAATTGGTTTCCATCATCAGCATGTCAGTGCACCCACGGGAAAGCATTTTTCAAATTACAGCCTTCTCTTGGTGTGCTCAGGTTAACTTCAGGACCCACTTGACAACCCCGTCTGAGCAGGCACAAAGCCAACCCAGATCTCTCAGCTGTGGGAAACTAGCTGTTTTGATGTGCTCATCATTTTGCTAAATCAAAGACTACTCAGGTCATGACTCTGCTGACGAGTTGCTAAGAAAATCTCTTCTATAGGACTATTAAAACTAAAATACATGATATAAGCCAGGAGTGATAAGTACTCACTGGAGTCCCAGCACTCAAGGAGGCTGAGGCAGGAAGATCACAAGTTTGAGCCCAGATCTATTCAACTGGAATTTCTCTATAATAGCAGCACAGTTCTTAGCAGACATTAGCGATAAAGGTACATGCTTAAAAAAGTTAAAATGCCTGTTGTTTCCATCTTAGAATCCAAACGAAATTAAACACATGTCACAAACTCTACAGAAGTTAAAACAAACCAAGCTAGAAGTCAAAAAAACTCACATAGACACTGTTTTAAAAAAATAACTAAGGGGGCTTGGGATATAACTCAGTGCAAAGGGCCTGGGTTCACTCCTCAGTACTGAAGGAAAAATAGTTATATCTAGCCCAGCTACTAAAAATTATGAAACAATATTTTGCTTCTAAAGCATGCAACCAGGACAATGAAGGGTTACTGTTATTGAGTGTGTTTTAAAATTCAGGTCAAAGAAGGCCACTTATACTAGGAAGAAAAGCACATTATCCAACATGTTCTAGAAAAGTCATGGCAAGGTGCTGGAAACATTACAGATGGGCTTGTTGAAATCTCTGACAAGTGTGAACTCTACTTTGACTTCTAGCTTGGTTTGTTTTAACTTCTGTAGAGTTTGTGACACGTGTTTAATTTTGTTTGGATTCCGAGACGGAAACAACAGACATTTTAACTTCTTAAGCATGTAGCTTTATCGCTAATGTGTACTAAGAACTGTGCTGCTATTATAGAGAAATTACAGTTGAATAGGCCTGATACAGTGGTTGGTACATCGCAGAGAGGCAATGAAAAACTATTTGATCAATGAACAACAAAGATCTGATCTTGTTCACATCTATTTGAGAATGTACCCCAGCCTTATTTAGGGGTAGGGTCTTAAGGTTTCTCCACAGGATTTCTGGAAGCCTCACCAGCCAGAGATATCCTGGCTGAAAGTTTCTACCTATAGTATTGTCCAGCTGTGGGTTAATAAATATGAGCATCAATGATAAGAGCCCTTAATATTATAATAATATTAATATCAGTATCAGTATCACATCAGCAAATGCAGGTCCACATGTGATCTACCTGTTATTTCATGTGATCCTCATGACCAATCCTTTCCTTGCTGCCATTAAACATGGGAAAACTTCTGAACAGAGAGTTTGAACTAGCAAGTAGTAAGGGCAGGAGTCCAAACCAGAATTCAGACATCCCAGCCAGGTCTCCAAGCTACGCTGTCTCTTCTGTGTTCTTTATCAACATTTGTAAGACAATGTGTTAGCTTTAGTTTAGATCTTTGGAGCTTATGTTTAAACGATAAGTCATCACCAAATCACTGCCAAGTGGAAACAGGCATGAGTCCCAAGCCTATAGTTGTGGAGGTACAGAGCACAGGACCTGAAGGGAGAGTGTGGAAAGATGGGGGCAGATCAAGCAATGGTTCCAGCTGGATTTAGTGAATCCATTGAGGAGGGGAGAGGAAAATATCCAATATTACTTTAAGATTTCTGGATGGGATGCCTGGGTAAGCAGTGGGGACACACACTCACCCTCAGCAGATCAGAAAGGTGTGGGGGGAGGGGCATGGGGGAGAGGGTATAGGATGACTAGGAAGTAGTTTGTTTTGGGTGATTTTTTTGTTTTATAGGGAAGGGTCTTCAGGGTGTTCAGGGTCTCACTACTAGATCAGACTCATAGTGATCTGCCTGTTTACAGCCTCCCAAGAACTGGGACTATAGGCACACGCACCACACCCAGTCTCAATTGCCATCTCAGCACACCCCAGGGTGGGGCTAGCACAGCAATGGGTGCTATCTTTGGATGTAGCTCAATGGTAGAGCATCCGGGGCTTTACTTCTGTCCCCAGATAGTACATATGACAGAAAGTAGAAGGGCACATCCCTCAAATCTTAGACTTCTCTTCGACCCTCTGTAGGAAGCTGAGCCGGATAGATGCTAAAGTCTATGCATTTCTACCAGTTCTTGCTCCAACTCAGCTGCTTTCCTTCTGAGGCTCTCAGAGCCCAAAGGCCTCCCCTGGCTTTCTCTGGCTAATTCATGTGATTCCATCTTGAAAACATCCAATCTCAAGATTTAAGCAGAATTTCTCTGTGTAATCAGCATGCAAGAACTTGAAGCAGAATGGTATGAGCACAAGGACAGCTTGGGCTTCAGAGTGAGCTCAAGGCTACTGTGTAGCCTGAGCTGTCTGAACTGGGCAGTAAGACCCTGACCACCCCCCAAAAAACAAGGAAAGAAAAGAAAAAAGAAAATTCTCCCCCAAAGGAAGGAAGGGGTTTTGGGGTTTTTTTTGGGGGAGGGGGAGGGTCTACAGGGTGTTGAGGTTCTCACTACTAGATCGGACTCTTAGTGATCTGCCTATTTACAGCATCCCAAGAGCTGGGAGAAAGGAAGAGTTTTAACATCCTGAAGCTTGCCTGCTGGCCATGTCCAGCCTTCATGTCCCTGGCCGGAAAAAGGTTCTGGGATGCTGGGTTCTGCTCCCTGGAAATTTGTGTAGGTTGCTGTGCCAGCCTGGAGCTCTGCATAGAGCCTTTTCTCCATGATGTCACCCTTTTCCTGGATCATAGAGCTTCACTTTTACTTAAAACAAGTGACAAAGCCAAAGCCCAAGCACTGGCCTTGTCAGTGTGAAGAAATCAGCTGGCCAACGAGGACAAGCAGACTTCCTTATTCTGGGAAAGCATAAAGAAGCGTCCCACCCACAGGACGTGAGCAGAAAATAGGCATGGACCTGCTGCATGTATCTCAGCAAGCTCTGGCCTCCTTGGGGCAGAAATGTCTCTGAAGTCCCATAGTGTCTGCTGCTTCTTATTGCCAAGACCACAAGCCAACTGCCTGCCCTCAAAAAACTCAGCTTTTTTTGTTTTTCTCTCTCTTTTTGTGCAGTACCAGAGATTGAACTCAGGACCTTGTGTTTGGCAGGCAGGAGCTTCTGCCCCTGAGCTATCTTCCCAGTTCCTGAAAGATTGAGCTTTTTCCTATGTTTACCCCCGCCCCCCCCCCCCGCCCAAACACACACATTGCTGTGGCTTTTGTTTGAATGTTTAAAGCCTACTTCCAAACATAGTAACAAGACTTAATTTAGAAAAGCTCTGCTTCATTTTGCCTTGAAAATTTATTATTTACTCAAAAATAATTCAAATTATGTCACTAGGAAAGAGGAAGAAAGACCCAACATTAAGTAATCAAATAAAGCACTGTCGTCTTACGTATTAGGCACAGGAACAAAACAGAACAATGTAACATTACAGATTTGGGGAAGAGAGCCTATTGGTTTAATGGCTGAGAGGCAACAATATTGGCAGTGTCAGGTAATTATTCTGAGGTTTAGCATAAATGTGACTATCCTTCCAAGATCACATCCTCTTACTCTTCTGTTAGATCCTTTGATCCTGTAGGCAGTGGTTTTAAAACCCAGCTACAAATTCTTTGACACCTATCCCATCCATGTCGATATCCAATGTCCTCTCTCCTTGGTTGGGAGTGGGCTTGTGACAGCTTCTAGCAATAGATGGCAGAAGTGACACTAAGTAGTGAATTCTGAAACAAAACCTTAATAGAAATACTTGAAATTCCGTTTATTTATTGGGAATATTTGAGTTGAAGCTGCCAGAGAGAAATGCAAGCACCCAGACACCCCACCCTAGAACACATAGAGAGCACACGCGAGTGCTCCCTGCAGCAGATGGTCCTTCAGCTCATGATGTGAGATGAAGGAACTGTCACAGAAATGGATCCTCTGGGCCCAGTTACCCCAGCATCCAACCCTTTAGTATCTTCCTAGTTACAGGAGTTATTTCAGCTGAGACTCCAGATGTCATGAAGATGTAAAGAGGCATCCTTGCTGTGGCCTTTGAGAATTTCTTACCACACAACGATATTTGATGCCATTATATGTTGGAATACATAACTAAGGTTTGTTTATTTCTTTTTCTTTTCTTTTCTTTCTTTTTTTTTTTTTTTGCGGGACCGGAGTTCGAACTCATGACCTTACACTTGCCAGGCAGGCACCTGTGCCACAGAACTATCTCCCCAGCCTGCCTTTCTTTCTTTCTTTCTTTCTTTCTTTCTTTCTTTCTTTCTTTCTTTCTTTCTTTTCTTTCTTTCCTCCTTCCTTCCTTCCTTCCTCTTTTTTCCTCCCTTTTTTCTTTTCTTCTTTCCATTCTTCATTCTTACTCTTTCCTTCTTTTCTTCCTTTCTTCCTTTCCTCCTTCATCAGTTTATTTGCTTATTCATTATCTTGTTTTGGTAGAACATATCCATTTGTGTTTTTCTGAGAAAGAATAGATTAAAAATAAATGTTTGAGTATTTTCCTGTCTGAAAAAATGTTATTATTTCAATTAATCATTTGATTGATAGTTTGCTGGATATAGAATTCTTATGTAAATACTTTAAGACATTGCTTGTTTGACTTTCAGCATCCTATGTTCCTAA